>JAGTXO010000073.1:0-129686 GCA_019448385.1 Diacronema lutheri
CCTCGCACTTTGCGAGCCAGTCGCCGCGACGTCGTTATCCTCTCCGTCGCACGTACCCGATCGGCCGGGCCAAGCGCGGCGCCTTCAAGGACACGACGCCCGACGTGCTGCTCGCGCACGCGCTGCCGCGGCGCGATCGGCGCGCAGGCGGTGCGCGCCGAGGACGTCGGCGACATCCGCGGGGCAACGTGCTCCCCGCAACGGCGCCATCTTTGCGCGCATGGCCCAGTTCCAGGCGGCATCCCCCACTCCGTGCCCTCGCAGCGGTCAACCGGCAGTGACGTCGGGCCTGCAGGCGGTCGCAGACATTGCGTCCGCGATCCGCGCGGGCCACATCGACGTGGGGATCGCCGCGGGCGCAGAGTCGATGAGGACAGGCATGGGCGACGCGGTTCCGCCTTTTTCGCAGGAGGCCGTCTCGCCTGCGCTCCCGCCGCCGACTGCTCGTTCCGATGGGCATCAGTCAGAGAACGTGGCGGCCAAAACGGTGTTACTCGCGCGACCAGGACGCGTTCGCGGCGCGCTCGCACGCGCTCGCCGCGTCGGCGCAACGCGAAGGGCCGCTTCACCGCCGAGATTGTGCCCGTGACGCTCGCCGACGGCACCGTGATCTCGCACGACGAGGGCATCCGGAGGCGACACACGACTGCGGATGGCCTCGCCAGGCTGCGGCGCGCGCACGCGCACGGCGCCGAGCGGCGAAAAGCGCTCGCCACGCACCAAGGCGCTACGCGTCCGCCTCGCCGGGTCGTTCTCGCCGTTCGCCACCAGCCACACGACTCATGGTCGCCCACGCCCACGGCGCGCGCCGCAGTCCCGCTTTCAAGGAGGGGGCACAACGACCGCAGGCAACAGCAGCCAGGTGAGCGACGGCGCCGCGGCCATCGTGCTCGCCTCGCGCGCCGCCGCGCATCGCCTCGGCCTTGCCCCGCGCATCATGGGAGTGCTGCGCGGGTATGCAGTCGAGGGCGTGCCGCCCGCGGAGAGGGAGCGAGTTGGCCCGCTTTTGCGATCCCGCACGCGCTCGCGAAGGCAGGGCTCTCGCAGGCGGAGGTGGGCGTCTTCGAGATCAACGAGGCTTCGCCTCGCAGGCGCTCTACTGCGTGCGCAAGCTCGGGATCGAGCCCGTCGCGCGTCAACCCGAACGGCGGCGCGATCGCGCTCGGCCACCGTCGGCTGCACGGGGCGCGCGGCAGGTCGCGACGCGCTTCACGAGCTGCACCGCACGGGCGAGCGCTTGGCGTCGTGTCGATGTGCATCGGCACGGGGTGGGCGCCGCGGCCGTTTTCGAGCGCGCGTGAGTGCGGTTTCAAAGCACGGGCTATTTGGAACACCTCCTCCAACCACGCCTCCTTCGCCGGCCGACCGAGCATCGATCGCTGCCAGCCCGCGAAACCCGCGCGAGGCCGTGCAGGCGAGCGCGGCCCCGGGGGCGGCCGTGCTCGCAAAGGCGGGCTGCGCACGGCGAGCGCGAGCACGGCGAGCGCCGTCGACGCGAGCGCCGCGCGTTCGCCGATGGTGCGCGCGGCGCGCTCGAATCTTCGCATGGCGGCGCCAGCGTGTGGGCAGTGTCTGCGTGCGCTCCCAACGGCTGAGCGCCTCGTTTGGCGACCCGGCCGAGCCGAGCCCGCAGCGCGCTCTGCCGCGGCGAACGGGCCGCCGCCAACGAGCGCGAGCCATCGCCGGAAAGTGCTCACGCCCCGTCGCTCGGCGTCGCCATGTCGAACGCGAGCTGCCTGCGGCGTGGCTGCTCCGCTGGATCGAATCCTGCCAGCCATCGTGAAACGGTCTTTCTTGGCATTGAAAACGCCAGTGCCATCGAGCGCGAAGAAGAGGGACGTGGAGCGCGTCGCCGAGCGCGGCGCGCACGCGCTCGGCACCCAGCGCGGCACGGACGGCAGCTGGATGCCGACGAGCACGCGCGTCGCGAAGGGCGCGGCGGGTACGAAATGGAGGGAAAGTGGGTTGCGCGCCCAGTGCGGTATGGCGTAGCGCACGTCGACGAGGCTCGGCGCGGCAAAGCGGCGCGTCGCGTTCATCCCGGCGGTGCGCACGTCGTACCCGCCGTGCCGCATCTCGAAGCCCTCCGCGCTCGGTTGGTCGAAATGGCCGGCCGTTCCATGGGGATCGCGCCAGCGGTCGCGCCAAAGGAGCCGAGGCCCGCGTGCAAGAAGGGCGCGTGCGATGGGTCGAGCGAGTTCTCGACCATGGACTCGAAGCTGATGGGCTGTACGTTGAGCTCCCACGACAGTTTCTCCTCCCCCTCGAGCGCCGGCACGGCGGTCGCGGCCGCGCGCGCGGCGCCTTCCGCGCACGCTCTCGAGCCACACCCACACGAGGCCCGCGCGCACGGCGACGGGAAAGCTGCGCACGCACGTGTCGGCCGAGGCACAGAGCCTGGCACCGAGCGCGGGGCTCGGCGCGCTCGGCACATCGACGCACGCCCCGCGCTCGTCGAAGCGCCAGCCGTGAAATCGGCACGCGAGCGTGCCGTCCGCGCGCACGGCGCCAGTGGAGAGGGGCGCGAGCCGATGCGGGCACGCGTCCTCCGCCGCAGCCCAAGCCGGTGGCGCCTTTCCAAATGACGAGGCGCTCGCCGAGCAGCGTGCACGCGTTCGGACGGGTCGGGTCCGCGTACGACACGGGCATCGCCGGTAACCACTGCCGTGACCACGGCGAGGCGCGCGGCTCGGCCGTCGCGGCGTGCTCGGCGGCGAGGGTGACGCGCGCCGCCTGACGTGCGACGCGCGGCGCGGCCGGCCTGAGCGTTGCCATCTTGCGGCCTGAGCGTCGCCGACGGCGAGGGCCAGCAAGATGGCCACGCGCGACATTCTCTTTCGGCCGGCTGCCGCGCGCGCACGCGATGCGATGGCGCGTCCTTCAAGTGCTCGCCATCGCGACGCTCGCTGCGGACTGGCTGCCGGGCGCGGCGGGCTTCACTTCGCTCGCGCATAGGGCCGTGTGCGAGCGCACGGGCGCGCTGCTCCGCACCGCGCGCCGCTCGCCGCGCGCGCGCAGCGCGCTGGGCGCGCGCGCGCACCTCAACGACCCGGCGAGGAATAGCCCTGCGCTATCGGTCGGACGATTGGGCGAGGAACGTGCTCTCGCTGCCGCGCTCGAGGGTGCTCCGCCGCGGTCTCCTTCCACCTCCTTCCAACGTGATCACGTGCGCCGCGCTCGTCTTGCTCAAGACGCGCCACGCGGTCGCTCTTTCGCTGCCCGCGCTGCCGCACACGCTGCTCGCGGGCTTCCTCGGCCTCCTGCTCGTCTTCCGAACCAACAGCGCGTACGCGCGCTTCTGGGAGGGCCCGCGCGCAGTGGGGCACCGTGATGAATGCCTCGCGCAACCTCGCGCAGCTCGCGACGATCCACGTGCACCCGCTCTCCATCCCGCTGTGCGCGCGCTTCCTCGAGCTCCTCGCCGCCTTCCCGCTCGCGCTCGCGCACTCGTGCCTCGCCGGCTCGATACCCGTGCCTGCGCGCGTGCTCGACGCGCTCGGCGGTAGGCCAAGCGGCGGCCTCTCCCCCGCGAGCGCGATCTGCCTCGAGCTGCGCGACGCGCTTGCACGGCTCGCGCCGCTGCTCGATTCGTCCGGCTGCGAGGGCAAATCGTTTGCGCAGATGCTCTTCCACCAGGAGCGCGTCTCGGACATGAGCCGGCTGGTGGGCGAGCTGATCAACGCGCTCGGCGCGTGCGAGCGCATTTTGCGCACACCCGTGCCGCCTCACCTACTCGCGGCACACGTCCCGCTTCCTCACCCTCTGGTGCTTCTCGCTCCCGCTCGTCGTGTATGACGCGCTCGGCTGGCGGACGCTGCCCGTCGTCGTCGGCGTGTGCTGGGCGCTCTTCGGCATCGAGGAGATCGGCCATCTGATCGAGCAGCCCTTCAACCGCGTGCGCGCTGCCGACGAGTCCGTTACGACCGACTTTGCCCTACGCGGGCTTCTGCTCTCCTCGCAGGAGCGGACCACAAAGCTTTACGACTACGGCATGCCCGTCGAGCTGCTCGCCGCCGTGATCGCGGACGAGGTTGACGCGATCAGCGCGGCGCGCGAGCGCTTCCATCCGATCACGAGTGAAGGTACGGGCGTTTCGATCCCTCGTTAGTACCTATATACGGCGCGGTCCGGGCTGGTCCGGCCAGTGTAAGGCTGAGAGTACGACCCGGGTCGTACAATCAAGGGTTAAAAGCCAGCCAATGAGCGCTCGAGGGGTCGGGGCGAGGCTTATGACGAGCCTAGGACCGAGACACCCTCCTGACCGGCCGATTTGGAGTAGAATTCGGGGTCGAGCGGGCGCGGCGGACGGAGGGCCCGAGCCGGGCCGACGGAGGGTCCGACCCCGGAATGCGGGCGACCGGAAGGCTTGGGTGATTTACGCCTAGTAGAATAGAATGGCGGATTCCGGGGGGGCTCGCAACTGGCATCGCGCAAGCTGAGGCCCCCTGACTGACCGGACCGCGCCGAGTGCGCGTGCACCCCGTGGAGGGCGCGGCCAGTCGGACACTCTTCGCGACTGAGCTCGCCGCGGCATACCGTGCGCTGCGCCGGCGCGCTACTTGCCGTTGGCCGAGCTGCGGGTGTTGCGCACCGCCGTGTTGCGCAGCCAGCGGCTGGATGCGCCGGTGGCCGGAACCTTGGCGCGCTTTGGCTAAGCGACCTCGGCCTGCACAGACTCGAACGCGTGCGTAAACTCGAGGCGTTGCAGGTGGCGAGCACGTGAGTTCGCGTAGGAGGTCTTGTACTCGGTGGCCTGACTGTCGACCGACGAGAGCTTGGGCGAGTTCGGCGGCACGTTGGCTCACTTGGGCTCGGTGCGCGGCTCTGCCGGCGCGGGCGCGGGCGCGGGCGCGGGCGCGACGCTTCGGACTCGCTGCCCGGCTCTGCCTGTGCGGGCGCGATGCACTCGGACTCGATGCCCGGCTCTGCCTTCGTGGGCGCGGTCGCGGGCACGGGCGCGCCCTCGACCCCGTCGCGGTTTGAAGACATCGAACTCGACGCACACGCCGTGGTCCTTGAAGTCGGTGGCCTCGCTGTCGTTCGCGTAAGCCTCGGGCGAACTCGCAACGAGCGACGACATCTCGGCGTGGAGCCAGCACATCTCATGCTGCACCGCGTGTTCAGGTTCTCGAGCGCTCCGTTGAAAGAGTCACTCTCACCGAGGCGCTCGCTGCACCACACCAGATAGCCATCGAGCTTGTGAGCGTGCTCGTGCGCCCGTGCGAGGTCCTTGGAGAGCGCGTCGGCGCGCGCGCACATGCCGTCGCATGACATGGCCGGTGTCATGCTGTGCTTCCAAGGCCTGGTGCTCGGCGTTGAGCGTGTCGTGATCCTCGCGAACGAGCTGCAACCAGCTGCAGCAGCCGCGCGACGCCGCTGTCGCCGACGATGCGCTGGAGCATGTGGCCCATGAGGTGTGCGCGGCACGTGGCGAGCGCCACATTTTTGCGCAGCAGCGCGAGGATCCGGGCGCCGCGGACGAGCCGGCCCATGCACTTGAGCGCGTAGATTCGGCCGCACATGCACGCGCCGACGACCGAGTCGGCGGGCCCGCCGTCGAGCCAAAAGTTGGCCTCGGCCGCATCGCGGCGGCGGGCGACGCGCTGAAGGATGCGCACGCGGTAGTGCCGGTCGACGAGCAGCTCGTCGCCGAAGATCTCGTCGGGCAGCAGCTCGGAGACGTTCTGGGGGTACATGCTGTGCGAGCGTGCACGCGACGAGATCTCGTCGGGCGTGCCGTCCGTTCGTTCAGAGCAGAGCGCGTCGGACCGGCAGACAGACGATGCAGCGCGCGAAGGCACCTGCGGCGCGCGGCGTGGCCTCGCGTGCCGTCACGAAGCCGCCTGCGCGCACTGCGGAGGCGGCGAGCGCGACGAGGGCGGGCGCGGACGAGGTGCTGAGCGGCGTCACGTACGCGCCCTCGCTCGCCGAGCTCGACGCCGCGGCGCTGACGATGCGCGCGGCGTACCACACCGACCGCCCCTGAGACGATGCGCGGCGCCCGCGGAGGACTGGTCCGTTGGCGCGCAAACCGTGGGCGAAAGGGCGCGAAGCCAACGGCCGTCCGCGCACGTTCAAACGCGCGCATACGGGTGGCATCCTCCCACCTTCGGCGCCGCTTTCTAAAAGGGTGTAGGGTGTAGGGTGTAGGATGCAAAACAAGCCCTCCCCACATTTGGGCCCGACGTCATTCCTTCTTCGAAGCCGTGACGTTACTCACATACGAGTACCTTTACTTAGTGTAGGATGTATCTATTCTCTAGGTATTTGCATAGTGTAGGGTGTAGGATAAGTACGGTTATGAAAGTCCCATAGGGGGGAGAAGGAATGACGCTGTGACGAAAGAAGGAATGACGTCGGGCCCAAATGTGGGGAGGGCTTGTTTTGCATCCTACACCCTACACCCTACACCCTTTTAGAAAGCGGCGGCGCCTCGGAGCATGGCGGCTCGACAGCATGGCGCCTCGACAGCATGGCGTCGTCCAGCGTGGCGTCCAGGATGGCGACTGCGCCCGGGCCGTGACGCCGCGACGTCGTTCGGCTGCGTCACGGAGGAGCGCCATCCGTGCGCCACGGAGGAGCGGCAGGACCACGACGCGGCGTGACGCTGGACGACGCCATGCTGTATAGGCGCCATGCTGTCGAGCCGCCATGCTCTGAGGCGCCGCCGCTTTTCAAAAGGGTGTAGGGTGTAGGGTGTAGGATGCAAAACAAGCCCTCCCCACATCTGGGCCCGACGTCATTCCTTCTTTCGTCACAGCGTCATTCCTTCACTCCCTGTAGGACTTTCGTAACCGTACTTATCCTACACCCTACACTATGCAAATACTTAGAGAATAGATACATCCTACACTAAGTAAAGGTACTCGTATGTGAGTAACGTCACGGCTTCGAAGAAGGAATGACGTCGGGCCCAAATGTGGGGAGGGCTTGTTTTGCATCCTACACCCTACACCCTACACCCTTTTAGAAAGCGGCGGCGCCTCAGAGCATGGCGCCCGCCCGCTCGAGCCGGACCTCCGCGCAGCCGGACTCGCCCCGCCCCGGGCTGCTCTGGCTGGGCGACGTCGTGCGCGCCTCAGAACGCCGCGCTCGCCACGCGCACGTAGCCCTCGTCCGGGTCCGGCTCGGGCGCCGCGTCGCGCACCGAGCGCGACGCGGCCTCGACGCCCGGCGTTTCGGCACGCGAGGCGACGGATGCCTCGTCCGGCCGGCCCCACGGCAGCTGCAGCTCGAGCTGGCGCTGGATGATGCGCGGCGTCGCCACGCGCCCGTGCTGCACCTCGCGACGTCGCGCGCGCACGTAGAGCACGATCGCCACCGAGCCGCTGAGGCCCATCATCGCGCCGAGCAGCACCGAGATTGTGGTCTCATTGTCTGCTTGGGCGCGAACGGAAAACGCGCGAAGGGTGGCGACGAAGATCGTTGGGTTGGGTTGGGCCACCGGCTCCCGAGGATTGCTTGTGGCGCTCGACTGACCGTTGGCCCAGCTTTTTTTTTTCTCGAACCTACTGTGGAGCCGCCTGCAGCGTGATCTCCCGCGCACAACGACCATGGCCGCCATCGACCTGCGCGCCTTCGACGCGGCGCTCGTCAACTGCGAGATCGTGAGCACGCGGCCGGTCAAGCCGAGCGAGCAGGCGCGCACGGTCGACAAGCTGAGCTACGGGCCGTCGCGCCGCGCGCTCGCCTTCGTCTCGCCGCCCTGCGTCGTCGACTGGCCCGAGCTCACGGGCGACGGCAACTTTGGCACCATGTACGGGCCGACGGACGTCGACAAGGCGGCGTACACGGCCGGCGTGACCGACAAGGAGCTGCCGATTGAAGGCGCGCCGCTCGCGCAGATGGACGCCTACTTTGGCGCCCTGCGCGCCATCGACGATCAGCGCGTCGAGACGGTGCACGCGCGCCAGAAGGAGCTGCTCAACACGCGCGGCCTCTCGAAGGAGGAGGTGCGCGGCAAGCTCTCGCCCGCCGTCAAGCCCAAGTACGAGGACGACACGCTCGCGCACACGCGGCTGAACATGTCGACGCGCACGTTCACGTGGGCGGGCTCCGAGCGCGTCGTGCCGCTCGTCGACGCGCGGCGCGAACCGGTCGACGAGATCCGGCACGAGGACGTCTGCGCCATCGCCACGCAGCTCGACCGCGTCTACACGGGGCTCACGGGCTCGATGTTTGGCACCAAGTGGAACGTGTGCGGGGTCATGCTCCTGAAGCGCGCCGAGCAGCGGCCGCAGCCCGGCTCGGACGCCTTCGCCTCGTACGGCGTGCCCGCCTGGGCCGACACGTTCGACTCCACGGGGCTGTACGTGCCCGGCGAGCGCGAGCGCGCGGCGGCGCTCGCGGCGGTGGCCGGTCTGCGCACGGCGCGCGCGCCGGCCGGGCCGGGCGGGCGCGAGCTCGCGCGCGCGCAGGGCTACCATCGCGCCGAGCGGGCTGCGAGCGCGGCGGCGGCGCGCGCGGCGATGGCCGAGGGCGGCCAGCAGTGCGCGCTCCACGGCGCGGTCGTCAAATCGGCGCTGCGCGGCGTGGGCAACCGGCTGCATCTTTGCGACGCGCCGGGCGGAACGGGCAAGACGTTCGTCGAGCGCGCCATTATCGCCGCCGTGCGCGCGGATGGGCACGCGGTCGTCGTGGGCGCGTCCTCGGGCGTCGCCGCCACGCTGCTGCCCGACGGCCGCACCTTCCACTCGACCTTCAAGGTGCCCGGCGGTGCCGACTCCGACGGGCAAGCCGTTCAATGGCGTGCCGCGCTCCGAGCGCGGGCGCTCCCTGGCCGCCGCGGCGGCTGGTCGTGTGGGACGAGGCGCCGATGCAGACGCGGTGCCACCTCGACTCGCCTGATCGGTGTTTGCGCGACGTGACGGGCGTCGACGAGCGCTTCGGCGGCGAGACGCTGCTGCTCGCCGGCGACTTTCGCCAGTGCTTGCCGGTGGTGCGGCGCGGCTCGCGCGCGCAGATCGTGCGCTCCTGCCTCAAGTACTCGGCGCCGTGGCAGCACGATCGGCAGCACGCCTTGGTCGAGAACGTTCGCGCCTCGAGCGCGGCGCGCGACACGGGCGACGCGCTCGGCGCGGGCGAGTGGGCGGAGCTGCTGCGCAGCCCCGGCGACGGCGCCGTTCCCGCGGCGGTGCCGGCGGCCGGGGCCATGCCCGGCGCATTCCCGCTCGATCCCGTGCAGCTGCCCGAGGCCGTCGGCGGCGTCCCCATCCGCGTGGGCTCGGCCTACCCGACGGAGCTCGTGACGACTTTGTCCACGGCGCGACGTGTTGGACCGACGACGGCTCGCTGTGCGACCGCGCGGTGCTCTGCGCCAAGCAGACGGACGTGGCGCGGATCAACTGGCTGGCGATCGGCCGCTTCCCGGGCGCGGCGGCGAGGTGCGCGTCGGCGGACGAGCTGGCGCGACGACGGGGCGGGCAAGCAGATTGCGCGGGCGTCGGTCGAATTCCTCGACTCGCTCGAGCACGCGCAGATGCCGCACCGCGTCCTCGACCTGAAGCCCGGGATGGTGGTGATGCTGCCGCGCAACCTCTCGCCCGGCGAGGGGCTGTGCGGCGGCACGCGGCTGATCGTGCGCGGCGTGCGCGCCGGCGGCCGGCTGCTCGAGTGCGCACGCCCCGGCGCGGCCGCCGGGCGCGACAGCACCGTGCTCGTCGCGCGTGTCGACCACCACTCGCCCGACGACGGCACGTTCGCGCTTGTGCGGATGCGCCGCCAGTTCCCCGGTGCGGCCGGCGTAACGAGGCGCAGGGGCAAGCGCTCGGGTGCGCGGGCGTGTGGCTCGCCGAGCCGTGCTTCACGCACGGCCAGCTCCACGTGGCCGCTTCGCGCGTCGGGCACACGTCGCGCGTCCGCTTTGCGCTCGGCGCGGACCTCGTGACGCGCAGCGTCGTCTTCAAAGAGGTGCTCCGCGCGGTCAGCGGTGGCGAGGCGGCGGCGGCGGCGCTCGCCGCGGCCGCCGTCGCCGCCGCGCGCGAATGCGCGGCGGCGGCGCGCGGTGGCGGCGGGCGCGGACGGCGCGCGCGGCGCCGGCGGCGGGCGGCGCGCTGGCGGCGGGCGCGCCGCCGGCGCGCGGTGCTGGCCAGCACCCGCCGGCGCGACGCCCGCCGCGCCGCTCGCGCCGACGCGCAGCCGTCGGGTGCTCGCCAGCACCGCGCGCCGCGCGACCGGCCCGCGTACCTGCGCGCCCTTCTAGGGCGCGCAGGGCGGCGCCAATGCGGCCGGCGCGCAGGGGCCTCACGCTGGCGCGCTGCCCGCCGCCGCGTGGGTCGCCGCTGCGCGCGTGCCGTCGGCGCTGCCGCCGCCCGGCGTCGCGCTCGCGCCGCAGCCGCAGCCGCCGCCGCCGCCGTCGCCGCCGCCTGCCGCCTGCCGGCAAGCTGGGCAAGTGCGCAGCGGCGGCGACGGCGGTGCGCGACCCGGCGAGCAGGCGGCGCGCCGCCGAGCCGGGGGCGGGCTCCGTGGGCGACGAGGCTCGCCCGCCACTCGCACTACTCGCGCGCCAAGTGCGCACAACGCGCCCCCCCCCCCCCCCCCCCCACCCCACCCCCCGATGAATTTAATGCTCATACCATGGCGTCGCGCCACGGCAGTACGCCCGTGGCCCCGGCGGCCAGCCTCGCGCCGCTACGCCGTGTCGTCGCGGCCGGCGCACACAGCGAACTGTGTTTCCGCGGCACATGCCCGGCTGCTCGCGCGCTGCAAGCTTGCCGAACTGCTCGCGCTGGAATGGCGCGTTGCGGGCGTGCCCGCGCACCGCGCGTGTGCCATGCGCGTTCCGGGAGCGCCGCGCCGCGCGCCAAAGCGGCGCGCGGCGGACGTGCGGCCTCGGGCCGAAGAGGGGCCGGCGCGACCGGCCGCGAGGCGGGCGCAGACGCTCGGCGTGCCGGTCGATGCGTCGTCCAAATCCGCGTCGGGCGGATGCGCGCCTGGGCCGGCGCTGCGTGCAGTCGGCGGGGCCCGGCCACGCGCTCGGGCGTAACGTTCGCGCCTGTTCGGCCGAGGCGCACTCGCCGTCCCCTCGCGCCGGCAACGTGCGTGCGGGCCAGCACGCAGGCAGCGTACGATGCCACGGCAGCGGCGAGCGCGTCCCCGCCGGTGTGCCGCTCGGCGCCCCGTCACGCGCAACGTGCGCGCCGCCCGCTGCATGCGCACGCATACGCGCGCTGGCAGCGTGCGCAAAATTGCCCGGGCAAGATCGTCCCGCGCTCGCGCCGCCGACGCATCATTCCATGTGTCCGTTTCGGCATCTGCCACCATCCACCAGCCCTCGAAAGCCGGCTTGCGCGTGGGCGCCCGTCCGGTGCGAGAAGCGGCTCGCGTCCTCGCGCGGGGCGCCTCCGCGCCAGACGCCCGGCGCGCGCTCGTCTTGCCGCGCCACCACGCTGATCTGCGCCCAACCCTCGCTCGCCAATTCCCCCGTCGTCCCTTCTGCGTAGCCCGCAACAGCGCGCGCATGGCGCGTGCACGGCGCAGCGCCTTGAGCAAGTTTTACGTCGTCGGTCGGCAGCCTGTGGAAGACGCGTTTGACGGCCCGATGTGGCCGGTGAGAGTGCCCGGCGTGCCGCGTGGTGAGCGCCTGCACGGCTTGCCGGGCTCGGCGCGCGCCCAGCCAGCCTCCCTCCATCCCGCCGCAAACCGTGCGTGCGCACCCCGCACACCCGGCGCTGCGCGGCGCGGCGCAGGCGCGAAGAACGAGGGCAACGCGTGCTACACGACGTCCTTATGCAATCGCTCTTCGCCCTGAACGTGCTCCGTGCGATGCTTCGCTCCGCTTCGCGCCGTGCCAACAGCGTCGAGAGGGCGCGTTTTCGGGACTTTGGCACGCTGATCGAGGACACCAAGGCGCCGACACGGCTGTGTCTTGTGTCCGTCATCGACGTCATCTCGGGCCGTGGCGCGCGAAGGACGCCGCAGGATGCCGCTGAGTTCTTCCGGTTGCTGCTCGGCCGAGTGCCCGGGCTCGCTGCGGCCTTCGAAGCCGACACACGCGTCGGGCCAGTGCTCGAGCAGATCGCCGTGCCTTCAGAGTCCGGCGAGGGCATCGCCGTACTCGTCAGCGTCGGCGGCGATGCGGCGCGCGCGCTTGCACACGCTCTGGGGGGCGCCGCTGGGCCGCCGCGGGATGGCCACACGAACGCGTGCCACTCGGGCGTGCTCACGCCAGCCAGCATTGCTGTCGAGGCGCCGCGCACGACGCGCGGCAATGGCCCGCAGTGCAAGAACAACCGCGCGCTCGTGTGCGCGCCGCGGCTGCTACTCGGCGGGCGCGACCACCTCCTCGTCGCCGGCGTGGTGCACGTGGGCGAGGGGCCGATGAGCGGGCACCTTGTCGCCATCGTGCTCCGCAACGAGGCTTGGCTTCCGTGCGACGACTACAACGTGCGGCGGCGCGCACGGTCGCTCGGTGCCGCGACCGGCGGTCGAGCGCAGCCGCAACCGCCCCGTCCTCCCGCGCGGCACGCGCGCGTGGCCTGAAAGCTCGCGCGCGCGCCTGCCGCACGCACGCGCGTTGCCCGCGCAGATCTACAACGTGCCAGAGTCCGACGCGCTGGCGTGGGCAAGTGGTGCGAGCATGCTCTTTTACAGCCGGCTCGACGTGGAGCCGTTGGACCCGGCGCTGGGCTTAGCGTCACCGCCGTCGGCCGCATCGTCTGCGTGGCCGAGCTCGGAGCCCGACGCGCCGACCTTGCCGGCAGCCTGGCCGCGGGTGCGGCAGATGGCAGCGGTGCCAACAGATGCGACGATCGGCATCGCGGAGACGGCTGCAGACATCTCTACGGCGGCGATCGGCCCAGCTGCGCGCGAGGCCCGCCAAGTTGTCTCCGTGACGCGCGCATTGCCAACAGCGGTGAGTGCGTCCTCGTCTCCGGCGGCCGCTGTGCCCCCCCCCCCCCCCCCCCCCCCCCCCCCACACACACACACACACACAACTCTCCCTACCTTCTTCCTCCTTTCGCACCTCGCACGCGCACGCCGTCCGCTGTCCGCTGTCCGCGGCCCAAATTGCCTTGCGGAAGCCGAGCAGGCAGAGCCCTGCTTGGATGGCTCCAGCGCGCATCTTGTGGATGGCGACGCTGTGGGCGAGCACGGACGCTCAAATGTGACCAGTGGCGCGCACGTGCACGTGCGCTAACTGGACGTCGAGCGTGTGCGCCTTGTCCGCACGTGTGCACTCACGTGCGTCTGCGGCGATCTGCCCGGCGTAGTAGTCCGCGCGCGCGGGAGCCGCGTCGGCAGTAGGAGCAGGATAACGTACTTGCGCCTGACGAGGACGGCGAGAAGTGCGGCTTTTCGCTCGGGGTCTACCATGCCGCCGAGGTTGGCGCTGGCGCGCGTGAGGCAGTCGGAGCGCGCTGGGCCCGGGTTGAAGGCCTCACCCCGGGGGACGGGAGGATTCAAGGCGCCGAGCCGCTGCGGGTGCGGCGGGAGGCCCCGGGCGGGTGTGCTAATGCGGCTCGATGGCCGCCTGCCGGGGGGGGGGGGGGGGGGGGAGGGGGGGGGGGGGGGCGTTGGGCCGCCCGCGGAAACGGAGGTGAGCGTGTGGGAGCGGCGCGCGTCGGCGCGCGCGGCTGGCGTGCAGCACGGATAAGTCTTGTGTGGACTTCGCGGGGCGGATCCCGGTGCAGGGATTGCCGACGCAGGCCGCGAGCGCGAGCAGGGCGGGGATGAAGACGGATGATGGGGTTGGGGCCAAGGCCGCCGCACCCGCAGCTATCACGGTGGCAGCGACCGCCACGGTCAGTGCGAGGCTCGCGTGGCCGCTGCGCGGGCAGCTCGCCCGCCAGGTCCAGGAGGGCCGGCCTGCGGCCTCAGTGCCCAGCGTTGGGCATGTCAGCGTCTGCGTCTGCGGGCCCGCCACTGCGATGGCGCATTGAGCCTGGCGCACCAAAACGCAATCGGTCCGCCGATCGGGGGGGGGGGGGGGGGGGGGGGGGGGGGGGCGAGGCGTGCGCGGGGGCTTGGGGTGGGCTCCGGGTGCCGGCGCTGTGCCAGCGGCGGGCTTGGTTGACGCCGTCTCGCCGGGGCCCTTGCGCCTTGCGGCGCGAGCGTCGCGGAGGGGCGTCGGCTGCGCTGGCTCCGCGTCGGCGGTGGCGTGGGGCAGGCTCTTGTGGAGGGCGGAGCGCTCGCGCACGAGTCGGTTGCCAAGGCGGGCTGTCTGCGTGCCGTTGGGCTGCGCTTGGGCAGGTAGGACCTGCGGCCTCGGGGGCGGGCGGGTTTTCGTGTTGGGCCAGGCGGCAACGCGCACCGGCCGTGTTCGCGGCCGGCAGGCGGACGTCCGCAGCGGGGCGGAGAATGCGGGTGAAGCGCTTGCACGGGCGCGGTTCGCACCTGGCGGCCAGGCGATCACGAACCGTTGGGTCGCCCGGCTGTTTGGTGGAGCCGAGGGCAGCAAGGATAGCGAGCTTGGCCGCCTCATCGGTGACGAGCGGCACTGTTGCCCAGCTCTGTACCTCGAAGCCCTGGATGTGCAGGCGTCGGGGAAGTTCCCGGCAGCGTCGCCTGCGTCCGTCGAGAGGCGGACCGAAGTCGCGCCCGTGCCCCCGTTGGCGACACCGAGCTCTCGCTCGTTCACACCGGCCCGCCGACGCGGGCGCGTGGTGCGCGCGCGTTGGGTGCGTGTCTGCCTCGAGCAGCGTGCCCAGTCGCAGTGTGGGCGCGTGTCCGTCTGCCTCAAAACGCCACGTGGAGGGGAAGGCGCGGGGCGGGCTCGCCGAGGAGGTGCCGCCGCTCGCTGCCACCCGGCGCGGGCTCGGGGCAGCCGTCTTCGGGTGCCGCGCTCTTCGCGCCATGCACGAACGTTCCGCCGCGCTCGCAGCGCGCGAGCGCACACACAGAGCGCGCGGCGACCCCGGTGGGGGCAGTGCGTCCCGGTGGCACTCGCGGGCGCGCGCCTGGCCTGGGCGCAGCTGGGCGCGTTGCCGCCCGCGCAGCGAGCCGCCCGCGCGCCTCGCCGCGCGCGCGCTTCGTCGCACGCGTGCGCCCTGCATGCACGCGCACAGCGCGCGGCGGCTCGGCGCAGTGCAAGGCAGAGCGTGCTGCAACGGTTGCGAGGGCGCGCACGCGCGGCGCGGCGCGCCCCTGTGTGGTCGCCTGCGCGCGGCGCGTGGTCCGGACGCAGCTCGGTGGCGTGATGCCGTTCGTGCAACACAGTGCGCGTGAGAGCCGCACGTGCACACCTGCAGTGCAACGCGGCATTGCGCGCGTTGCGTGGGCGGAGCGCGGCTGGATGTGCTTGAGGTCGCGCAGCATGCCGCGCGCCGCGCGCTGTGCGGCGCAGCGAGTCGGCCATGCCCCTGGTCCTCGTCGCCGGGGGGGGGGGGGGGTGGTGGTGGCAACCAGGATCCGCCAGCGCGTGGTGGGCGCCGTCCAACTCCCAGCCAGGATGCGCCCCGTTCTTCCCCGACACTCTCCGTCCAAACCCGCCGCCCAGCCTGCCGCCGCACCCGCCGCCAACGCCGCCGCGCACCCATCCGCCGAGCTCACCTCGCGCGCGCTCGCGCTCACGCTGCGCGACGAGGCTGCGCAGGCCGGCGCGCGGCCGTGCAGAGCAGCGCAGGCCGGCGCGCGGCCGCGCGCGCGCGCTCACGTTGCGGCCGCGCAGCGAGCTTTCGCCGCGTCGCAGCCCCTCCGAGCAGCCACGATGCACGCCCCCGGAGGACGTTGGCCGCGCTCGGAGGCCGCGCTCGGGCGCGCAAAGAGAGGCGGCGCGGGCAAACGAGTAGGCTCGGCGCGCTGGCGGGTCCTGGTTGTGGGAGAGCGGGGCATTCTCCAGGGCATCATGTAAATTCTCCCAAGTATCATCCGGGCCGCCATCCGGACACTGACGTGCCCACAGTCTGCAGATGGAGGACTCCGTGAAGGACGCTTTGCCCGGCGGGCGGGGCGGCTCGGACAGTTTCTCGCTGGCCCTCAGCACCATTCTGTCGCCGGGAGATACCCACCCCCACGTGGTCCCATCCACTTGCCTCATCGCCCTGCTGCGTTACGCGGATTTCGGCACGAGCAGGGTTAGGGTGGGCGACACGGGGTGCTCGCAGCATGCGCTCAAGGTGGCGCTGCGCAACCTGCGCAAAGCATGCGCGGATGCGGACCGGTTTGGGCAGGTGCTCGTGGTCGTGCTACCGCTCTGCCTCCGCGCGTCCAGCGGCCTCGTGCACTGGACGGCGGCGTACCTGCTCCTCGCGCCGCCCGCGCAGCGCGGCGCGCCGCCCGGCGCCGCGCTCGCCCTGCTCGCCGATTCGCGCACCTTGGGCAACGGCGAATCGGCGTACGCCACGGCGGCCGGCGTGCTCATCAAGAAGCTTGCGCAGCGCATCGGCAGAACAGCGCCGCCCATCGATGCCTTCAAGGCGCCCCCGCAGAGTGGGGCCGCGTGTTGCTTCGCCGCGGCAACAGTCGCGGCCGAGGTCGTGGCGAGCGCATCGACGCTCTACGGCCGCCGCGCGAGTGTCCTTGTCGACATCAAGAAGGCTTTGGACGCGCGCCTCGCGCGCCTCACGACGGCCGCGTACGAGGAGACCCGCGCGCGCACGCTCCGCGCCGCCATCGGCGCTCTGCTCGGCGACCGCGCCAGGCGCTTCGGCCCGTTCACCCGCGAGGCCGCGCGGCTCGCCGAGGCCGCGCGGCTCGCCGAGGCGTGCGATGCCAGTGTCGGCGGATCCGCGCCCGACGGGCTGCTGCAGGCCGTCGAGGCGGCGCTGCGCGCGCCCGACGACCGCATCGCACGCACGGCCGCGCTCGACGCGCTCACGGGCGCTGCAGGCCGCGCGCTGTCGACGGCGGCCAGGCCGCGCGGCGCGGCGGCGCCAAGGCCGCCGTCGCGAGCGCCACCGCCGCGTGCGCCGCAGCGGCGCGCCGCCTCGGCGTGGGGGCCCCGACCATTCAGCAGCCTCGGCGGGGGCGAGGGCGACGGGGACGATGGCGACGCCACCACCGCTGACGACGGGGAGGGCGCGGAGGACGGGGACGACGACCCCGCGGGCGCGGCGGCTGCGGCGGTGGCGACGGGCACGGCGGCGACGAGCGCGGTGGCGGCGGGCGCGGCGCCAACCTCGCCGGCGGCGGCGGACGGCGGTGGCTCGGCGCCGCTCGAACGCCGCTGCGTCTACACTGCGCCTGATGAGGGCGACGCGGACGCGCGCGTGTACGACGCCAAGGACCCCGAGCAGCTAAAAGCGGGCAGGGCGCGGCTACGGGCGAACAGCGGGCGCGCGCCCGCCGTGGTCGACACGCTTTTCGCGCACGCGACGGGCACGATCGTCACGCGGCAGCGCACGGAGGGCGTGACCGGCGCGGGCATGCACCACCTCGCCGCCCCGACGCAGGGCGCGGGGTACGGTACCGTCGTGCGGGCCGAGCTGGGCGAGCCCGGCTTCGCGGGGACGACATGGCACATGACGTCGGGCGTGGAGAACCAGCCGCGCGCGGTACGAGCGGCCGCGCGCGCGTACGCGCACGACGGCTGGGGCGGCGTGTACAATGCGCACGAGGACTTTGCCGCCTTCGAGGGCTTGCCGCGGCTCGCCGCGCCCGAATCGCTCGCGGCCATCGCCGGCGGGTCGGCGGACGCGGTGTTCTGCTGGCGGTCCGGCCGGTCCGTCATCGGCGAGGTGACGACGGTTCACTTCAATGGCGACCGCGCCGCCGCCATCGACCACGCGCGGGCGCTGCGCGTCAGGCCCGATTGGCGCTCGCAGCCCAGGATCTACGAGGCGGCGTGCGGCGCGGAGGGCACGGTGCTGCTCGTGTGGGTCGTGCCCGACCGTCACAAGAACCCGCGGCTGGACTGGGCGCCGATTCTCGTCGTGATCCACCTGCCCGCCGACCCCGACTGGCTCGCGCGCGCCACGCCGGCGATCGCGAAGGCGCGGCGCGAGGTCGAGGACGGACGCGCGCGCGCGGAGGCGCGCGGCGTGCCGCAGCACCTCGCCTACACGCTGAGCCCACGCTTCCGAGGCACCGCGCCGCGCGGAGCCGCGCGCGTGCCGCCGCGCCTCGGCGCGAGCGACGCGCGCGAGGCGCGCGCGCTCGCGGCGCTCGAGCCGGCGCTCATGTTCGCGCCGGCCTGGCGGCGCGCGGTGCGCGCGGCGAGCCGCGCCCCCGGCAGTGGCGCCGCGGCCGTCGAGCGCGCGCTCGCGCGCCTGCACAACGCGCTCGAGCCCGATGACGAGAGCGCGCCCGAGTCGACGCGCGTCGCGCCGCTCGCCGCCGCGCTCGAGCAGTCGGCGGGCTGGCCGGCGGGCACGGCGCGCATGGCGGCAAGCGTGACCAAGGGCCCCGGCGTCGGAGATGGCGCAGGTGGCGACGAAGTGACCAAAGTGGAGGAAACGGCGAAGACGAGCGGCGACGGCTGCACCGGCACGCCTCCTCTGCGCCCGGCCGCGCGCGCGGCCGGCGCGGCGGACGACGGAGGGGCGGCGGTCGTGGCGGGCGTCGAGGGCGAGCGCGACGCACTCGCCAAGACGGGTGCCGGCGGCTGCGACGACGACGCTCGCGAGCCGCTGTCGGCCGGCAAGCCCGGCGCACTCGCCGCCGCGGCGACCGTCGGGGGTCTCGGCGAGCTCGTCGGCAGCCTATGCGCGTGGCTGGCGCGCGGCGCGGCTGGCGGCGCCATCGCGGCCATCTCCCCCGGGACGGCCGCGCGCGGAGCAAACGGCACGCCGCAGCGCGCCGAGCCGCCGGCCGCCGGCGATCCCGTCGCTCCGCACGCGCGCGTCGCCGCTGCGGCGCCCTTGGCGGGCAGCGCGGCGGCGCCGTCGTCGGCCGCGCGCGACGCGCAGCGCGGCGTCGCGGGATTCGACGCGGCCGCGCACGCGCACGCGCGCGACGGCAGGCGGGCGGCACGGCGGATGCGCGAGCAGGAGGGGGTGGTGCACAGGGCCTTCCGCATGTCCCTCTGGCGCGACGCGACGTTTGTCGAGTTCGTTGAGAAGCTGCGCCCCGACGGCGGCGCGCAGCTGCTCGCGCGCGAGCCCACGCGGCGCGCGGCGGCGGTGCTGTGCGAGCTCGCGCGCGGCCGCGACGGCGCGAGCGGCGCGGCCGGGCTGCTGCACGAGATGAGAGCCGCCGATGCGCGCGCGCGCGAGGCCGCCAAAGCGGCGGAGGCAGCGCAGCTTGCGCACGGGACGCTGCGCATCGTGGCAACCGTGGCGCTGGGCGGTGCGGTCTTCGCCGGCATGTCAGCGCTGGTCGTTGCTTGCGCGGCGCGCACGGCGACCGGTGCGCTTTTTGGGGCCCGCCGCCCGCGGGCGGCCGCGCGCGGAGCCGACGACGCGCTCGGCACGCTGCAGCGCGCCAAGCCGCCGCCCGCCGACAAGGGCAAGCGCAGGCGCGCCAGAGCCAACGACGACCCCGTCGACGCGGCGCGCAAGGCCGTGGGCAAGGCGGAGGGCAACTGCCGCAAGGCAGCCCGCCGGCTGCACCTCGCTGCACTGGGCGAGGAGGAGGCGCAGCAGCGCGTGCTCGACGCCGAGGCGGCGGAGCAGCTGGCGCGCTCGCGCGAGCCGGCCGGCGGCTGGGTAGGCAGCGCGCGCGCGCGCGCGCGCGCGCGCCCCGCCGCGCGCGCGCCCGTCGATTGGCGTGCGCGCAGCGCAGAACGGCGCGCCAGCTCCGTCACCTGCGCGCCGCCGCGCCCGTGCCCCTCGCGCGCAGGGGCGCCCTGCGGACCTGCGGCTGCAACAGGCGCACTTTGGCATGCGCGAAGATGCCGACGCGGATGTGCGCCGCGCGCACGAGGCGCGGCGCCGGGCGAGACAGGGTGTGGCGTGCGCCAAGGCCAGCGTGCGGCAGATGGAGGCGGCGTTGCTCAACGCGACGCGCTGCGCCACCGCGGTGCTCGCGCCGCGTGGCGTGCCGGAGGGTGACGAGCAGGCCGCGGCGAGAGAGCAGGCGGCGCTGGACCGGGAGGCGCCGCCGGCCGCGCAACGCGCGGCGCCGACGGCGCGCTCGCCCTCGGAGCCGCCGTCCGAGTGGGGCCCGCCAGCGGTCGGCCGGCGCCCGACGCCGCGTGCACTGTCGCACGCCGCGGGTCGCGGGGACGACAACCCGTTTGCGCCGCTCGCAACCGTCAGCGGCGATTGGTCGCCCACGCCGAGCTCGCGCTCGCCGTCCTCGCCGCCGCGGCAGCCGCCGTCCGACCGCCGCAGCGCGCAGCGTCGCAGCGCGCGCGCGCGGCCGCCGAGGCCGACCGTTTCGCCCGAGGACGCGCTCGCAGCCGAGCGCCAGGCGCGCGCGCTGTCGGAGCAGGCGGAGCAGAGGCGCGCCAAAAAGGCCGCCGCCAAGGCCGCGCGCCGCGCCGCGCGCGCCGCCGACAAGCGGACGGCGCGCGTCGTCCACGCGTGCGTAAGCGCCGCCTTGCGGCGCGTCTGCACGAGCGTCGCCACGGGCACGCCGCTCGCCGTGCTCCGCGAGCGCGCCGAGGGGCCGCGCGCGCCGAAGCCCGCGCCCGCGCCGCCACGCCGCGCAGCGGACGGCGGCCGCGCGCTCCGCCACGCGCGCCGTGCGGCCGCCGCCGCGGCGGAGCGCGAGGCGGCGGTGGCGGCCGACGCCGACGAGCGGTTCGAGCGGCAGCCCTCCGCCGCCCGGTTCGACGGCGGCGATGGCGGCGGAGGCGGCCACGTCGAGGCGAGCGCGCGACCGCGCGCCGGCGAGGCCGGCGAGGCTGGCGCGCACGGCGCGCCTGGCGCAGCGGGGACCCCGGCGGCGTCGCTCGCGTCGCGCAGCCCGTGTGATGCGCGCCGCACGGCACGCCTCCCGCACGCACGCGCCGCAGCCACCTGCGCACGCAACGGCGGCTGGGGTGGCAACGTCGGCGGCGACGTGTGCGGCGGTTGTTTCGGCGGCGGCGGCGTCCGTCGCGACGCCTGCGGCGGCGGCGACGCCACCTGCGGCTGCGGCGATGGCGGCGTCGGTGCTGGCGCTGGCGAGGCCCCTGCACACGGTGCGCCGGCGCGCGCGACGGCGTCGCGCTTGCTGCGCTTGCTCGGCGCGCCACGCGCCGTGCTCGGTGCGATGGCGCACGCCGCGGCCGTGTTGGCGCGCGGCGTGGCCGCAGCCGTCGCTGGCGTGCGCGCCGCCGCGCGCGCCGTGCGGCGCGCGCGCCGCCGAGCGCCTCGCGCGCGCCGCACGGCTGCGCGGCGGGCTCGCGGCCCGCCGATGCGCGACGTCGACGGCGCCCTGCGGCCCTCGCCGTCCTGGTTGCGCACACGCCTCGTCTGCGGCCGGCGCCTCGCGCCTCTGCGCCGCGCGGGCGCGCGCCCGCCGCCCGCACACGCCGCGCCGAGTTCCCGCGCGCGCGCTGCGCAACCCGACAGCGACGCGCCGGCGTGCGCGCCGCGGCGCTCGGCGCCTGTCGGTGCGCCGCCGCGCGCGCGTGGCCTGCGCGCGGCGCGCGCACGGCGCTTCCTCGACGTCGCCGGCCGCGCGGCGCGGAGCGCGCGCCTCGGCGCGCGCATCACGCGCCAGCGCACGCCGGGTTCGCCATCGGAGCCCTGCACGGCCGAGAGCGGCGACGGCGCGGGCGCCGGCGGCGTCGGCGCGGCGGCGCCTGGCGCGGCGACGATGCGCGCCACCGGCGCGCGCGCAGCGCGCGCTGCGGCGGCGGCGGTCGGTGGCGCCTCGCGTCTCGCGCGCCGCGCGATGGCAAGCGCCGCCGCCGCTGCCACCTCCATCGCCGGCGCTGCCGCCTCCACCGTCGCCGCCGCCGCCGTTGCCATCGGCGCGGCCGTCACGTCACCGGCGTTCGCCGCGGCGCGCGGCATGGCGGCCGCATGCGTCGCTGCCTGCGCCCGCCCCACCGCCGCGCAGGCGGCCGCGTCGCGCGCGCTCGGCGCGCTCTTCGTGCTCGTCGACGCGGCCGACGCGGCGGGCGACAGCGACGCCGCGCTCGGCGCGCTCGCGGCCGCGGTCGACGCGACGGAGCTGCGCCCGCCGCCGGCCTTTTGGCGCGCGGGCCGCGCCGCGGCGTACGCACCGCGTCCGCCGCCCCTCGACTCGGCGCGGCCGCGCTACAACCGGCGCGCGCGCGCACCTAGCCCTCCCGTCGCGGCCGCGCGGCGCAATCTCGCGCGCGCGGTGCGCGAGCTCACGCGCGCCGCGCGCGCTGAGCGCGAGCGCGCGCCGGCGCCGCGCGGCGCGCGCGGCGGCGTGCTCCACGCGCTGCGCGCGTCGCTCCCCGTGCACGCGCGTGCCGCGCTCGGCACGGACGCGGAGCTGCGCGCGGACATCGCCGCGTTCGCGCGCGCGCGCCGCGAGCTGCACAGCCTCACCGACGCCGAGGTGGCGGCGCTCGCGCGCCCGGACGGGCCGCCGCTGCCCGTGCGGCTCGCGTGCACGGCGGTCGCGCGCGCGCGCGGCGTGACCGTGCTGCTCGACATCGTGCCGCGCGGCGGCGGCGCGCCCGAGCGGCTCGTGTGCCGCGCCCGTCGCCGCGGCGCCGCCACGCGCACGCCACGGCCGACAGCCGCCGTTATCGCGCGCGCGCCTTGCATAGCGGCGCGCGTTGGCCACACTGAGCCGGCGCGCGCGTGCGCGGGCGGATCGATCGGGGTCGCGCGCCTCCGTTCAGCGCGCCGCCGCTCTTGGCGTGGGGCGCGGCTCGACGTGCACACCCGCGAGCGGCTGGCCACACCGGTGCCAGGCCACGTCGTGGCCTGCGCCGCCACCTCGGCCATCGGCGCGTGCGTCGCTCGCGCGCGGCTTGGGCTTGCACGGCTGGCGCGCGCGTGGCCCTGCGCCTCCGCTCCACTGGCCGCTGCTGCTGTCGCCTTCGCGCCTGCCGCCGACGGTGTTTTCTGCGCCCCGCTGGGCGCTCCTGCATCCGCCTTCGCGCCTGCCGCCGACGGTGTTTTCCCCGCCGCACTAGCCGCTGCTGCATCCGCCTTCGCGCCTGCCGCCGATTTTCCCGCCCCACTAGTTGCTCCTGCATTCGCCTCCGCGCCTGCCACCGACGGCGTTTTCCCCGCCCCACTAGCCGCTGCCGCTGCCGCGTCCGCGCCTGCCGCCGCGGGCGCGTCTTCCGCCCCACCAGCCATCGCCGCCGCGCCCGCCGCCAACGCGCGCACCGCCAACGTGCCCGTTGCCAACGAGGCTACCGCCACCGAACCAGCCGCCCTTGAGCTTCCCCTCCAACCCGCCAACTCGGCGCTGCTTGCGTGGGCGGGCGACGCGGCTGCGCGCCGGCTGGCCGCCGCCGCTGCGAGCGCCGGCCTCCCGCAGGCAGAGGTGGAGCGCATCGCCAGCGGCGACATGCTCGCCTCAACCGTCGACGCGTGCTGCGAGGTCGTGCTGCGCGTGCACGGGCAGGCCGGCGGCGGGCATGTCTGCCACGTGCCGCTCGCCGCGCAACCCGCGGTGTTTCAGGACGACGCCGAGCGCGCCGCGCTGCTGCACCGCCTGCGCAGCGAGGCGACAACGCAGGCTGTCATCGGCGTGTGGAGCCCGTCGGACGAGCGCGGCGGCGCGGGCGGTGACGACGGCGCGCAGCTCGCCTCCGGCCATTTCACCGCGTTGCGCCTTGTGCGCGTCGCGCGCGCGGGCGAGCATCGCTACGACGCGGTGCTCGTCGACACGCTCGCGTCGCCCTGCAGGCAGGCGCTCATGCTCGCCAAGGCGATAACTGCCACGCTGCACGCGGCGGGTCTCGACATTTCGCGCGTGCGCCGCGCGCTGCTGCTCAACGAGGCGGCGCAGCGTGGCGCGACGTGCGGCCTCGCGATAGTGGGCGCGCTCAACGACGCGCTCGCCGCGGCGGGCTGCTCGTCCGCGCCGCGCACGTTCAGCGTGGCGGACATGTACGCTGTCGGCGAGCGCCTCCGCGTCGCGCTGACCGGCGCGGCCAGCGATCGTGCGCCGGGCGGCGTCTGCGCGGTCACGAGCGCGGTGCGTGGCGGGGGCAGCCCCGATCGCGCCGAAACGCCGCCGCAGACGCGCGGCGCCAAGGCCGCCGCTGGCGTCACCGCCGCCGCCACCGCCGCCGCCACGCCGCCGCCGCCCGCGCTGGGCGCCGCCGCCGCCGCCACCGCCGCCGCCGCCGCTGCTGCCGCCGCCGTGGCCGCGCCGCCACCGCCGCCACCGCCGCCGCCGGCCGGCGCCGCCGGCGCCGCCGCCGCCGCCGCCGCCGCCGCCGCCGCCGCCGCCGCCGCCGCCGCCGCCGCCGCCGCCGCCGCGCGCACGTTCTTGAAGCTCGCGCCCAGGGCGCGCGCGGCCGCCTCGGCGCGTGAGGCGTTGCGCGCCGCGTGTGCGCGCGCGGACGCGGCGGCGTCGTCACACGCGTCGGCGCCGCACGCGCCCGCCGGTGCGCGCCGCCGGCGGCGCGCGGGCGCAGGCGAGCTGGCGCTCGCGGCTGCGCGCGCGCTCGCCTCGACGGAGCACGGCGATTTGACGGACGACGCGCTCGAGGCCGCCGTCGAGCAGGAGCTGGGCGACGAGCGCGGCCAACTGCTGCTGTGCACGCGGGGCGCAGCGGCGCAAAGGCCCGCGCTTTGCCGGCTCCTGAAGCACGCGTGCGCGTCGGCGCGCGCGGCGAAGCGCGCGCAATTCACGGTGTTCGTCGTGCGCGCGGCCACGCGCGGCGAGCGGGGGGGCGCCGCCGCGAGGCGCGTGGACTCGGTGGTCGAGCTGTCGTGCGCGCTGCACGAGAAGGCGGGCGCGCTCGGCGGCCTCCAGCGCGTCTGTGTGCGTGGCTTTGCCCTCGAGCGCCGCCGGACACTCGACGCTGGCGCCGAGGCCGGCGCGTCCGCCATCGGCCAGGACGAGCAGGTCGAGGCAGAGGCGGGCGAGGCGTGCGTCGCCGGCGTGACGATGGCCAAGCAGCTGCGTCAGTTTGCCGAGCAAGCTGCCCGCGACGACGTGCTCTTCCACGTCGCCGTGTCCGAGGCCGACGCCCACGCCCGGCTGGCGCGCGTTGCGGGTGACGATGTCGGCGCGTACAGCGTCGTGCTCGCAGTCGCCGGGCTCGTCTGGCTGGCCAAGGCCGACGAGGTTGCGCCGGCGGCCGCCCAGCCCGCCGCCGTGCCGCCCGCCGCCCCGCCTGCTGCCGCCACGTCCGCCGACGCCGAGCGCGACGCCTCGCCTTCCGACCGCCTGCGCGCGCTGACGCTCGCCGTGCGAGTCGCGCTCGCGCGCGGCGTGCTGCGCCACCTCCTCGCCGACGCGTCGCCGGGCGCGTCCGCGACCGCTGGCGGTAGTTGCGCGACGCCCGTCGAGGCGGCCGCGTCCGACGCCGCGCCGCCCGCCACGGGCGTCGTGACGAGTGGCGTTGCGGCGGGCGCTGTGGCGGCCGCACCGGCTGCTGCGGGCGGTGCGATGGCGGGTGCATCGCCCATCACGCGGCCGGCGAAGCGCGCGCGGCGCACGCTCACCGCCGCTCCAGCCGCCTCGGCCGTTGCGGCCGCTGGAGGCGCACGCGCGGGCGCACGCGGCGCGGCCGGCGCGCCTCGCGCGCGCGCCGCGCGCGCGCCGGCCGAGTACGTCTGGCTTGCCATCGCGCGCCGGATGCTGGCGGCGCGACACGCGGCGGCCGCGGGCGGCGACTTTGTCGCGTCGTGCGTCGCCGCGATGCAGGCCGAGTACGGCGACGGCTGTGCCGTCGTCGTCGGCGACGCGCCTGATGACGCCTTGGTCGAGGCTGCGGCGGCGGCGCTGCTCGAGGGCAAGCACGCGGCGGTGAGCCTCGGCTGCGTCGACCGGCCGGCGGTGCTCGTCGTGCAGCGCGCCGTGGACGCGCCCACGTCGCGCGTGCACGGGTGGTGCGCGCACGCGGCGGGCGCCGCCGAGTTTGACGAGGGCGCCGCGCGCGACGTGTTCAACGCGGTCGTCGAGCGCGCGTGGGCGCTGCGTCCGGACCCGGCCGACGGCAGCCCGCCGCCCACGCGCACGTGGGAGGTCGAGCAAATCGCTGACGACGCGCCCGACCAGGCGGGCGTGGCCGCGCTGCGCGTGCTCTACGCGCTCGTCGCGGCGCACGGCCGCTACCGCTCGGCCGCCGCGCTCTTTGGCGCGATCGCGCAGCTGCACGCGCCCGACGCCGCCGGCGCGCGCGCGGAGGTCGTCGCGGCGGCGTGCGCGGTGCCGCCCGGCGCGCGGCCGGGCGCCGCGCCGGCGGCCGCGCGGGACGACGCGAGGGAGCGCGCATGGGAGGGCGCTCAGATCGCCGCGCTCGCCGTCGGCGCGGACGCTGCGCGCAGGCGTGTCGCGCCCGTGCGCGCGCTCGTCGACGCGCTCGGCACGCCGCCGACCTCGGCGATCACGGGCGGGCCGGCGGTCCGGCTCGCGGGCGCGGGCGACGGCGGCCACGGTGCACGGTGGGTGGGCGGGCAGGCGGCGACGCCCGCCGAGCAGCTGCCGAGGGAGCTGCTGCGCGCCTACCACGAGGCGGTGCTGTGCGTCACGCCCGGCAGCCTCCAGCTCGGCCCGGCGGCGCTCGACGCGGTCACGCGGCCGCGCGAAAACGACACGCTGGAAGGCCTCCTCGCGCGCGTCAGCTGGCAGTGCGGCGCGAGGGCGAGCACGTGCGCCATGCTCGCCACGTTTTCCGAGCAGGCGGGCACCGGCTCGCGCGTCGCGCTCAAGGCCCTCCGCACGAGCTCCGACCTGGCCGGGCTGACGGCGGCTGCGGTCGGGCAGCAGGCGCCGCAGACGCCGCCGCCGCCGCTTCTCGTGATGCTCGGCCGCTGCCCCAGCCCGCTCGTCGGCGGCGGCCTCTTCCCGCCCGACCGCGCGACGGGCGAGCCGGCGGTGCACGCGGCGACGTCCGAGCTCGCCGTCGAGCTGCTGCGCGACGCGCGCGCGCTGGCCGGCACGGACGGGCGGCTCGTCGTGCTGTGCCTCGAGGCGTCCAACCCGCTCTGGTTCTGCCCCAAGGTGCGCGAGCTCGAGCTGCCGCGGACGCGGTCGGACGGCGTGCGCGCGTCCGGCTGCACCTGCCCTGCGACGTGCAGCGATGCGCGCGGCGCGGCGGGTGGCGCTGCCCGCGGCGCATCGACGCGGCCGGCGGCGCGCGCGATCAACAAGGCGGTGCTCGACCACTTCGTCGCGCTTTTCGGCCGCGAGGGCTTCGCGACCTTTGAGTTTGCGGGCGGCGGCGAGGCGAGCTGGCTGTGCGACAGCGCGGCCGGCACGACGACCGTCGCGGCGTGCGCGTCGCTGCCGCCGCGCATGGGCGATGGGCAGCTGGCCATCCGGCGGCACACGCTCGGCACGGGCGCCGACGCGCCGGCGCACGCCGTCGTCTCGCTCCGCGTCGCGCACGTGAGCCACGCCATCCGCCGCGCGGCGGACGACGGCGGCGCGCGCGCCGAGCGGATGGCGCGCGCCGCGCGCGCGTTCTGCGATGTGGCGGCCGCGCTGCGCGTCGACGCGATCCTGGCGGAGGTGCCCGAGGACCGCCCGACGGGCACGCCCTTCCTTGGCGGGCTGCTCAAATGTTGGGACAAACGCAACGGGAGCTGGACGGCGCCAGCCACGCTCGCGCTCGGAGACGTGCGCGAGGTGGCCAAGCGGACGGCCGACGCAGCGGCCGGCCGAGCGGACGAGGTCCCTGCGGCTGGCCGTCCGCAGGTCGCGGCGCGCGCGTGCGCTGGCGCGATTGGCGGCGGCGCGGGCGCGGCGGGCGCCTCGGACGCTGCGCCGCGTGCACTGGCGGGCGCGTCGGGTGCGCGCACGGACGGCGGCCCTGCCGACGCACCGCGCCAGCTGGAGAGCCGCTACGGCGAGGCGAGCAAGCTCGACCTACCCCAAGATTCCACTACGGGCCGCGTCCTCGACGCTCGCGAGGCCCAGGACCGCGCGCGCGTGCCTGCTGCGCCCGACGGCACAGCGCTGCGCCGCGTGCTCGACGCCGTCGGCGCGGGCGCGCCCGCGCAGCGCAGCCCGCGCTGGCACGACGAGCGATGGGAGGAGGTCACGGGCAGCAAGGTTGGCGACGTCGTGAACGACAACGCCGGCGTCGCGCACGAGACGCTCACCGACGAGTACGTGCACCGGCGGCGGCGCGAGGTGCGGACCAAGGCGACGACCGCGGGCATCCTCGGCGAGGCCGTCGCGCTGCGCAAGCTGGCGGCCGCGTACGGCATCACCGTCGTGTGCAACCTGCCGATGGTGCGTGCGGACCCGCACGACAAGAGCGCGCCGTTCGCCTTCTCGCCGGACGGGCTCGCCATCCTCCCCGAAAACAACGAGCAGGTCCTCGTCGAGGTGAAGACGCTCACCAAGGCGGGCGCCACGGCGCACGAGGACGGGCCGCCGCAGCCGCACCGCGATCAGCTGCAGCTCGGCATGCACGTCCTCGGCGTGAGCAAAGCGCTCTACGTGCAGTACCTCAGGCACGAGGACCGGATCGTCGTGCACGTCGTGACGCGCGGCGCCGGCTGGCTTGCATTCGCGCAGCCGAGGGTGCAGGCCTTCTGGGCGCGCGTCGTCGAGCGGCGCGCGCGGCTCGAGCGCGCGCGCGCCGACCACCCGGCTGCGAGCCGGCGGCACCGGCGGCAGCAGACGCCGGCCGGGCCGCCGCTCGTGCTCGCGCTGGACGGGCGCATCCCCGCCGCGCGCGCCGCCGCGCTGCACGCCGTCGCGCACGGCACCGCGAGCGCGGCGGCGGTGACGGCGGCGGCGGCGACGGGCGACGCGACGGCGTTGCAAGACGCGATCGCGGCGCTGCGCGCGCCCGTCGGCAATGCGGCGATCGCCAGCGCAGCGCGTGCGGAGGGCGCGGCCGTCGAGCGGGCGATCGCGTACCTCGGGCAGCCGGCGGGCGACGCCGCCGCCCGCGGCACGGCCGAGGCGGCCGAGGAGGAGAGGACGGTCGACGCCGACATCTGCGCGTTGCTGCACCAGCTCGGCGCGAGCGTGGCGCACGTGCACGTCGAGGACGCGGATTGCGTCACGCGTGAGCACTGGGGCGAGGCGGTGCTCGCTGCAGCGGACGACCCGTCGAGCGCCCCCGCCATTTCGAGCGTCATCGTCGCGCACATCGTGCGCCTCGCCGGCTTTGGCGTCGAGCTCCCGCAGTCGATTCGCGTCGCCCCCAGCACGGCCGACTGGCACGAGGGCTGGCTCGACGTGCAGTGCGTGCTGCTGCGCACGCGCCGGCGCGGGCGGCGCGACGACGACTTTGTGGCCGTCGTCAGGCGCGGTGGGCGCTGGTTTGCGTGCGAGCCCGGCCGCGCGCGGCGGCTGCAGTGGCGGTCGGTCCTACGCCGCGCGCGCGGCGGCGTCGACGGGACCGGCGAGGAGGCGTTCGCGATCGTCTACGTGCGGCGCGGCGACGCGGCCGGCGACGCGGCTGGCGACGCGCAGGCCGCACGGGCGCGCGGCGGGCGCGCGCGCAGGCGCACGCGCGGCGGCACGCGCAAGCGCAAGCGCGGCGCCTCCGCCGGGCTCGAGGCGGCCGCGCCCGCCGGCGCGCCGGCTGCCGCGCCCGCCGGCGCGCCGGCGGGCGCTGCTCACCGCCCGCCCGCCATGCGCGCCACGGTCGCCGCGCGCACCACGCGCTCTGTGACCGACGCGCTGCACTCGGCGCCTGCCGCCACGGTTGCACCTGTCTTCGACTGGCGCGCCGGCCGCCCGCCCCCCGCCGCTCGAGCCCGCCACCCGCGGCCGCGTGGGCGCGCGCCACCGGGCAAGGTCTGGGACAGCGTCTCGGGTGCGTGGGCGGACATGCCGACTGGTGCTGCCGTCGCCGCCGCGCCGCCGCCGCTGCCGCCCGCCGCCGCGCCGCCGCCCACCGCCGCGCCGCCGCCCGCCGCCGCGCCGCCGCCCGCCGTCGCGCCGCCGCCCGCCGCCGCGCCGCCGCCGCCGCCGCCACCGGCGGCGCTCAACCGCTGGCAGCACGTCGGCGCGGGCGGCAGCGCGGCGGGCCGGCGGCTCGCGGCCATCGCACGGCGGCAGCGCGGCGTGCGCGCGCCGCCGCCCACCGCGCGCTTCCTCGCCACGCTGCCGCCACCGCCACGCGACGGCCTCGCGCGCACGAGCAAGCAGGCGCGCGCGAGGCGCAACGCGGACGGACGGCCGGCGCACGCGCGCGCGGCCAACGCGCGCGCCTTCTACCGCGGCGTGGAGCTCGGCGTGCACGCGACGCGCGCCATCGTCGACGCGCGCCACGCCGACCTGCCGCAGGCCGTCTTCGTGGCGGAGGCGCGGGCGATCGTCGCGCGCTCCGCCGGCGGCGGCGCGCTGCTCGCGCCGGACGACGTGCGCGACCTGTGCGACGCGCAGACGGACGCCGATCGCGCTGCGATCTGGGCGTCGGTGGGCGCGCACGAGGCGACGCGCATCTTCGCGCTCGTCACGCGCAACGCGAGCTTGGCGGGCGCGGCGCTGCTCGTGCTGCACACGCCGGCGGGCGCGCCGGCGCGCGCGCTCGGGCTCGTGGCGACGCGCTCGCGCGCGCCGTCGACGGGCGCGCCGCGCGACGCGCACAGGGCGCTGGTGCAGCGGTTGGACGTGCTGATGGACGCGATCGCCGCGGCGCGAGGCGCGTCGCCGCTCGAGCTCGAACACGCGCTCGCGCCCGAGCCGCAGAGCGCGTGCAACGCGCGTGCGGCCGCGCTGCTCTGCCTGCAGGCCGTCGCGGACGCGAGCGGCCGTCCCGCCGCTGAGGACGCGCTGGCCGCGCTCGACGACGCGCGCGGCATCGACCGGCACTGCCACGCCGTCCGGCAGCAGATCGAGGCGAAGCTCGCGTGGCGGCGCGCCGACGGCGCCGTCGGCGTTGACGGCGCCGACGGCGCGCCCGCGCTCGCGCCTGCCGCCGCACCGCCGGCGTGCGCGCCGGCGCACGCTGCCGGCGAGGCGGCGGTCGACCAGGCGATCGTCACGCGGGTGCGCGACGCGCTGCGCGCGTGGGCGACGACTGGCACCGCGCCCAGCGCGGCGGTGCTCGACGACGCCTGCGCCGCGTACACGGCGCGCGCACGCGCGCGCAAGGACGCGCGCACGGCGCTGGGCCCGACGCGCGCGGCCGAGCTGCTCGCCGCGGCCGCGCGCGGCGGAGCCGACGGGGCGGATGCCGCGCGCGCGCTGCTCGGCGGCACGCCGCGCCTGCTCGTCGTGCTCCTCTGCGTGCCCGTCGCCGCGCCGTCCGGCGAGCCGCCGCGCCCGGTCGGGCTGCTCGTCGCCGACCGGCCGACGGACGACTCGCGCCCGGCCGCGCTCGTGCGCTACGACTTTGCGCCGCTCGACGCGGACGTGGCCGTCGCGGTCGGCGCGCATGCCGTCGCGCTGGCCAGTGCGATCTGGCCGCTGCTCGCGGCCGAGGGGGAGCCGCGGCCATCGCCCGTCGTGCGCTCGCAGCCGCGCGGCGGCGACGATGGCGCGTGTGCGCTCGCAACGTTCGCGTGCCTCGACGCGCTGATGACCGCCAGCGTCGGCGCGCACGGCCTCGCGGGCGGCGCGGGCATGCTGCCCGCGCTGGTCGCGCGAGGCGCCGCGGCCGCCCAGCGCGAGCGGCAGCTGCGCGCGGCCGCCGAGAGGCTGGGCGGCACGGTCGCTGGGTGGCCGGACACGGGCGCGAGCGCGGCGGGCGCGAGCGTCGACGAGGAGGCGCGCACGTACGAGGTCGAGGCGGTCGTCGACGAGCGCCGCAAGGCGGGCAAGAAGGTGACGTTCCAGTTCCGGATCAGGTGGCGGGGCTACGACGAGAGCGCCGACACGTGGGAGCCTGAGGCCAACGTGAGCAGCGACCTCGTCGCCCAGTTCCGCAAGACGCGCGACGAGGAGAAGCGGCGCGCGGGCGGATCGGGCAGCGGCAGCGGCGGCGCGGGCGCGGCGTCGGCATTGGCGTCGGCGCCGCTTCGCGCGCACGGCGAGTCGGGCGCCGCGGGCAAGCGCGCCGCGGCGGGTGCCGCCGCGAGCGCGCGCGACGCCGCGGGCGCGCGCGCGCCGAGCGTTCCCCGCGCGCGCGGCGTCGAGCGCGCGCGCGTGGACGAGCCCGCTGCGCCGAGCGCGCGCGCCGCCGGCGGCGCGACGGCGCGCACGCGCGGCAGCGTGCTCCCGGGCTTCGTGGTCAAGCGCTCGACGCTCAACGCGGGGCCGCAGGCGGTGACGGCGCAGCCCGGTGCGCGGAAGGAGCTGCGGCGCATCGCGGCGGCCGTGCACAGGCTCACGACACAGGCGTACCGCGTCATCAACAAGGTGGTGCGCGACGAGGCTGCGGTGGCGAGCGCGCAGGCCGTCGGCGCGGCGTCGGGCGGCCCGTCGACCAGCGTGCACACGTCGACCACGATGGACAAGGGATCCGTCCGTGCGATCTTCTCGGCCATCGGCTGGCACAAGGACGAGAGCACGTACGGTGCAGCGCCGCGAGGCAAGCCCGCCGAGCAAGCCGCCGCGCAGACCAAGGCGGCGACGGCGCGCGCCGTCGGCGAGATGGCCGAGGGCGTCCAGCCCGTCTGCGCGGTGGGCCTCACGGAGATCATCGAGGCGGAGGCGACGCAGGTGTCCACCGCGTGCCTGATGCACCCATCGCGCGTCGTGAACGGGCTGCTCCGCGACGTCGTCCGCGCGGCAGTCGAGCGCGACGAGGCGCTCGTCGCGCTGCCCGAGATGCAGCGAAACGCGCGCGTGCGCGAGCTGTGCGAGCGGCTGCTGCGCGGCGACGTGGAGGGCGCGCGCGTCGGCTGCCCCGCCGCGCTCGACCGCCACCTGCCCGACATGGTCCTCCACAAGATCGACTACAAGTGCACGCCCACGAAAAGGTGGAACTACGACCGGCACACGACGCGCTACTTCCTCGTGCAGATCCGCACCCTGCAGCACGTGGCCGAGGGGCAGGCGCTGCTCTGCCGGCTCGCGCACATCCACACGCAGCTGACCGGACGGCCGCCGCGGTACAATGTGGCGCCGCTGCGCACGCACAATGTGCGCGCGAGGCGTGGCTGCCGCTGCCGCCGCCGAGCGCCCAAGCGCGCGCGCCGCCGCCGTGCGCGCCGCCCCGCGGCCAGGTTGGTCACGCGCCCGCGCGCTCGCGCGCCGCGCGCTGCGCGCAGGTGCCGCGCAACGTGCGCCTCGCCGCGAGCGCCATCTGGGTGACGCTTTCGGATGACGAGCGCAAGGAGCTGCGCGCGCGGCTCAAGGCGCTGGACCTGCGCGACCACGATGGCGAGCCGATCAAGTGGACAGGCACAAACGGCAACACCCCGCCGATGTCGGACGTGCGCGTCAGGTACGCGGTCTTTGCGACGCGCTTCGACATCTCCAACCGCGTCTTCGACTACGCCGGGCGCGAGCGGCCGCCGGCCGATCTGCCGTGGCACGCGCGGCGCTCGTGGGTTGGCCTCGCGCCGCTGCCGCGCGTGCCGCTCCCGGGCCGGCAGCCCGTCAAGTCGGTGGTGACAGATGGCGTCGCCGTGCACGCCGTCGGGACCGTCCTCGTGCCGAAGGCGCAGGCGCCGGCCGGCGGCTCGGGCGTCCTGCACCGCTGGCGCCGGCCGGACGGGCGCATCGCCGTCGCGCTCGGCTCCGAGCTGCGGCGGGCGATCGACGTCGAGGCGGCGGTCGTCGTCGCGGCCGACCCGAACATGGGCAACATCACCACCTACTCTGCGCACGTCGGGCGGGCGGCCGTCTGGCGGCAGTTCACGCAGCGCGCGCGCGCGCGCGCCGCGGGCTTTGCGCGCGAGACGGCCAAGACCAACGCGGCGCGGCGGCGCGTGCGCAAGGACGGGCGCGGCGAGGAGTTCAGCGTGGAGGCGGACGAGGCGCGGCTTGGCGAGGCGCACAGCGCCAAGGTGCTCGACGCGGGCAAATACATCGCCTTCCACCGCGAGAGCGCGCGGGTGCGCGAGCGCGCCGCCGAGCACGTGTACGACGCGCCGGCGCGCCGGAAGGAGCGCTGGCGGCGCGACAGCGGCGGGCGGTCCAACGCGGCGCGCGTCGCCGAGGCGCTCATCGCGGCGCACTGCGTCGACGGCGTGACGCGCGACCGGCTGCTCGTGTGCGTGGGCAAGTGGCTGCGCGACCACAAGGGCGCGCAGCCCAAGGGCGCGCCGCCCGCCTTCCAGGTGGGGCTGCTGCGCGAGCTGCGGCGGCGCGGCGTCGCGGCCGTCTTCGTGCCCGAGCCGTACACGTCGATGCACTGCTCGATGCCGCGGCTCGCCAAGGGCGGCAGGCTGCAGCGCTGCGGCGCGGAGCTCGCGCAGAACCCGCGCCTGCCCGTGGCAAAGGGCGGCACGCGCACGGTGCACGCGCTCGTCATCTGCCCGGCGTGCAACGGCGGCAAGAAGCCCGTGCACCGCGACTACAACGCCGCGCGCAACATCTTCTACGACGTGCACGACATGGCGGCGCACGCGGCCGGGCGCGACACCACGTCGACGCCTGAGCGCTTTGCCCTCGTGCTCGCCTGGTGGGCGCGCGGCGAGGTGTGGGAGCGTGAGGAGCGCATGGTGCACGGCGAGGGCGACGACTGCGACGACGAGTGCGACGGCGACGACGAGGGCGACGACGAGGGCGACGACGACGACGACGACGATGGCAGCGGCGACGGCGGCGGCGGCGACGGCGACGGCGACGGCGACGGCGACGGAGGCGGCGGCGGCGACGACGACGATGACGGCGGGGGAGGCGGCGGCGGCGACGGCGGTGGCGACGACGGCGGCGGGCGCGGCGGCGGTGGCGGCGGCGGCTCTCGCGCCCGCACCCCCGCCCGCGGAGCTGCCAGCGCCAGTGCCGGCGGCGGCAGCGCGCGCGGGCCGAAGCGCGGCCGGCGTTGACGCACGGCCGAGCCGCGCAGCGGTCGACGCTTTGCGGGCTCTGCCCAGGTCGCGCGCGGCTGGCGACGCGTGCCGCGCGCGGCACGACCGTGCACGCCGCCACCCGTGGCCGAGCGCGCCGCACCAGCCGGCCCGCTCCAACCGCCGTGCGGATCACGGACGCTCGCTACGGCTCGTCGGCGCGCGTCACCTGCGCCAGCGGCCACGGCGCCGTCTGCTCCGGCCTCGTCGCGAGCAGCCCGACCGCTGCTCGCCGCCCGCACGCCGCCGCAGCAACGCTGCGCGTCGTGCTCCCCCGCTCGCCAAACGCGAAGAGCTCCCTCACAAGGACGTCCTTCCGAACGGCCCGCGCTGCACTCGGGGCGCGATCGTGCCCCTGATCGGATTTGGCTTGACCATCTATACTTCAGCGTCATCGACCTCGAAGTCATCGCCGCGCGCCTCGTGCTCCAGCGTGTTCAAGTCCTCATCCTCGGCCTCCTCACCCTCCCCCACGACGACGAGCGCGCCACCTGCCATGTCTACGTCCGCGTGCTGCGCGCCTCGGCCGTAGCCCTGCTCGAGCAGCGACACGGGCTGGTGCCTGGGCGTCGGCGTCGGCATTGCGCCGCCGCCACCACCGCCCGCGCGTGCGGCCGCATGCGTCCGACTCGCCAACGACGAGCGCATCGGCGGCATGATTGGCGGTGCGGGGGCCGGCGTGGGGCATGCGATCGCAGCAACTTCGGCCTGACCACCAGCGCCAGCCGCCACCGCCGCATCGGCCGCGTCACGCGCCGCGCCGCCGCCGCCCGTGCCCAACGTTCCGACATCCATTCCGACATCCATTCCGACATCCACAAACCCGACGGTGCGAATGGCGCCGGCGCGCGCGCCGCCGGCCCTCACGCCGCTGCGAAGCGCGCTCGCGCCGCCGCCCGCGCCAACGCCGGCGCCGCCGACGCCGGCCGTGCCGCCGTCGTCCGCGCCGGCCGCGCCGCTTCCACCTCGCGCCGGCGCGCCCAAGTGGTTGCTCGCGGCAATGTCCTCCTGCATCGCTCGCCCGTTGAGCACGTCATAATTGAGGTTGCTCGAGATGCGCTTCTTCGCGAGCGCCGCCTCCGCCGCCTCGGCCGCCGTCCCGGCGGTGCCGCCCTTGTCGCGCGCTTTGCGCTTGTTCTTACGCTTCGAGCCATCGTCGCCATGCGCGGCCGCCGCAGCGGCCTGTGCGTCCTTCTCCGAGCGGTAGGCGAGCCAGTCGTGGTTGAGCTCAGTCCAGAGCTGCGTGCGCGCCGTCAGCTCGCGACTGTCTGAGATGAGGTAGGTCTCGAGCTCACTGTCTGAGAGGTCACTGAGCGTGTCCTCCTCCACATCCAGCTGCCCCTCGTCGCCATCATCGCCGCCCTCCCCGCCCGCGCCACCTTCGCGCTCGCGAGGCGCGCGAGGCGCGGCGACCCCCTCCTCCCCCTCCTCGCCATCGTCACCGCCCTCCTCGCCGTCCTCCTCCTCCTCCTCGCCCGCGCCCACGTTGTCGCGGCCGCGCGGCCGCGCGCTCGCCGGCGCGTGCTCGGCCGCGCGTGCGCACGTCGCGCCGCCGACGGGCGCGCCCGCGCGCTCCTCCGCCGAGCCGGCGACAATGAGCTGCGAGGTGGGCAGCGCCCTGTGCGCGGCGCCGGGCACGAGCTCGGCGTCGACGACCGGCGTCGAGCGCGCGGGCGTGCTGCCCGCCGCAGCGGCGACGACGACGGCAAGTGGCATGGCCGCGCCACCACCGGCCGTCCGTGCGCCCACGGGCGGCGCGCCCCGCTGGTGCGCGGCGGCGACCGCGCCGGGCGGCGACCGCGCCGCGACGGCCTGCACGAGGACGAGCGCGGTCGCGCTGATCGGCACCGCCTGCGCCAACGGCAGCTGCGCGATCCGGCCGGCGCACGGCTCGGCGCGCGCGTGTACGAGCGGTGTCGCTCGCGGCAGTTGGATGAAACGATCGCGGCATTCGACCAGCGCCTCGATGCGCCGGTTGCGCGTGAAGGCGGGCGGGTCGGCTTCGACAAGCTGATCCAGATTGATGCTGCCGAGCTCTTGCGCCGTCAGCGCGCCGCACGCCGTCTCCTCAAATTCGCACAGCCGCTTGCGCAGCGTCACGTCACATATCCGCACGATGTGTACGAGCTCGCGCTGCGTGCGGCGGAAGCCGTGCACGCGAGAGGCGACGAGGAGCGCGGCGCCGCAGATGCCCGACGGTCGCCGTCCCGTCTGGATCCAGTCACGCTTCATCCGCTGCACGAGCCGCAGCGCGAGTATGCTCACCGTGTGCATCTTGTCGCCCAGCTCGAGGCGCGAGGCGAAGCGGTGAATGTAGAGCGACGGGTCGATGAGCGGAAGCTGCAGGTTGAGCAGGCGGGTAAACTTGAGGAAGGTGGAGCCGAGCGCAAACACGTTCGTCTGCAGTACGTCGGAGAAGTCAATGAGCATGTGCGGCGTCTTCTCGCGCCGGCAGACGATGTACAGACACGCGGCGACCACGTGCTGCGTCCGCCGGCCCTGGATGAAGTTGTGCTGGACGGCGAGGAGGAAGAAGCGCTGGGCGGCCTCGACGTGATGCGAGTTGAGCGACAGCGCGCCCGCGATGTGCGAGATCTTCCGCCGCCCGTTCGAGATCGTGATCTCGCGGCTCTCCTTGGCGAAGGACGAGCTCATGCCCGTCCCGTTCGACGAGATGAACTGGCCGACGACGGACGAGGCGCCGTTGGCATCCTCGGCGAACTGCACCTCGGAGACGATCGTGTTCTCCTCGATGACCGTGCCGCAGTTGACGCACACGGTGTCGCCCTTCGCCGCATCATAGTCCGTCTCCGTCGACCCGCAGATTTGGCAGACGAGCATCGCGCCACCGGAAGGGCCCAGTGGACTGCCGGCCTCGTCCGCTGACGCGGCCGCAACCGCCGGCGCCCTGCGGCAGCGCCGGCATCGGCGTTGCGCGCCGCCCGCGCGAGTGCGGGCGCCAGCCGGTCGCGTGCAGGCCCATGTTCGTGGGCTCGATGACGAGCTCGCATCGCCGCGGCGCCCAGCCGCGCACGACGACGCCCCTATGGCAGGTGACCGTCGACGGCAACGACGACCTGCACCCGGCCGGTTGCGACGAGCGGCCCGACTGCGGCGCGCCGGGCCGCGAGGGCGAGGTGGGGATGCGGGAGCTGCTCTCGATTCTGGGCAACCGGCTGCTCCACTCGCGCGCGTACAACCTGCTCTACGCGCTGCTCATCGTGCTCAACACCGCGGCGCTCGTCGTCGCCGTCTCGACGCCCGCGGCCGAGCCGAGCCCGCTGGTCGCCGCGCTCGACGCGGCCATCACAGCCAGCCTGCTCGTCGAAGTGGCGCTCCGGATGCTCGTGCAGGGCCGCTCGCGCTTCTGGAGCGACGCGTCAAACCGCTTCGACTGCGCCGTGTGCGCGCTGTGCATCGTGACCCTATTCCTCACGCTCCTCGAGCCGCCGTCCGGCACGGGGCGCGCGGAGCAGGTGTTCACGTTCGCCGTCGTCGTCGTGCGCTACGCAATCCAGCTGGCGCGCCTCGCCGTCTTCGTACGCAGCTTCAAGCGCACGGCCTCCGGCTCGACGCCGGACATTGACTTGGGCTGCTCCTCGGACGACTCGCCGCTGCTCGACGACGATGATGCCGAGCGTCAAGCGGGGGACATCTCCTTCTCGCGCTTTGCTTACGGCGGCGGTGGCGACGGGCCGTGTGGCCACCTTGCGGCGTCGACGGCTGCGGGCCTCGGCGCAATGCACGAAAGATCCCGGCTGAGATGAAGCCTTGAAATTGACACTCAGGCGAGGCGCCTAAGCGCGGACGCTGTCGACGACATGCCCCTTGAGCCATGCGATCAAGGGCCTGTGCACGAGCTCGCGCTGCTCGAGGAAGGCGCCGTGGCCGAGCTCGGGCAGCACAACGTCGGTCAGCGTGCACCCCTCCTTGCCGTCGTGGCGCGCGGCGCGCAGCGCGCCCCACCAGCGTCCGTGGCACGGCGTGAACTTGACGACCTTGTCGCGTGCACCCCACAGGAGGAGCACGGGCAGGCCCGTCGTCCTGCCGAGGCTGAGGGCAGTGGAGTAGAGTCCGAACAGCGGGAAGTCGAGCACCGACTGGAAGAAGGCGTCAAAAGCGTTTGGGTTGGCCTCGGCCTGCAGCACGAGCCTGCGCAGCGCCGCGACGGCCGCGTCCGAGCCGGGCTCGACGAAATCGCGCTCCTGCGCGTCGAGCTGCGTCTTGCGCAGCACCTTCTTGAGCAGCGCAGGCGCGCACGAGGCGAAGCGGCGGACGGTGACCACCTGGCTTGGGTTCATCAGCCCCGCCGGCGCGAGCAGCGCGACAGCGACAACGTGCGGCGCGGCGCCCTGCCCATCGGCCGTGCGCGAGCCGGCCGGCCCGCCGTGGGCCTCGGCGTACAGCGCGGCGATCGCACCCCCCATCGAATGGCCGATCAGCACGACGGGCGCGTCGCCGAGGCTGAGGCTGGTGAGCAGCGTGCGCAGCTGCGTCACGTGCGCGCTTGCGCCAAATTCCGAGTCGGCTCGCATCGGCGTGTGGCCTCGGCCGACGAGATCATACGTGAGGACGGAAAGGCCAGCTTGCGCAGTGATCGCGCGCGCCATCTTGTCCCAGACAGCGGAGAAGTTGCCGATGCCGTGGATGAGCACGACCGTCGGCGTCCTGCTCGGCGCAATTGGCGCCGGCGAGGCCTGACCCCAGCCACCGTACGCCGAACGGGCGATTGGCGCGTCGGTGCGCGGCACGGTGTACATGCGGTAGTTGGTGCCGTCGGGCGCCTGCAAGCCCTTCCACGAGAGCCAGACGCGCGAGGCGGCGGCCTGACGCACGTCGCGGTACACAGCCTTGGGCTTGCGCGCCCCGTCAATCTTCGCCACGACGCTCATGTTGCCCGCGAGGTGATCGAAGACGGCGAGGATGCCGGGCAGCTGCTCGTCGTGCGCGGCGATCCGACGCTTGACGGCCGACGCGTCCGTGTCGTCGGGGCGGCTGATGATGCGGTGCATGACCGACTTGGGCGGCGGGTTCGTCTTCGCGTGATACGTTCTCCCCGTCTTCGGGTCGAACAGCCGGCCGAGCACACGGTCCATCAGCTCCTCGGGTGGCACCTCGAGGAGGATAAACGCGTCGATGCCGATCCCGTGCGCGACCATCGCATCGGCCTGCGCCTTGGTGCGCGGGAAGCCGTCGAGGACCCAACCGCGCTCCTGACAGTCCGGCTCAGACAGCCGCTCGAGGACCACCTTGATGATCACGTCGTCCGCGATCAGCTCGCCCCTCTGCATGGACGCGTTGGCCAGCTTGCCAAGCGCCGAGCCGGACGCGGCCTCCTCGCGCAGGATCTGGCCGACGGCGAGGTAGATTATGCGAAAGTCGACGACAAACCGCTCGCCCAACATGCGCTTACCCGTGGCCGGCGGGCCGTGCAGCACGATCCGCATCCGCGCGCCCGCTCCTGAAGGAGTCCCGACGGCGAAGGCGGGGCAGAACTCGCGCCTGTGGGGCGGGGACGGCCCTCGCGAGGTGCGAAGTGCGTGAAAAGTGCGCACGTTTCTCAACGATATCGTTGACTGCATTATCCGACCTTGTCTGGTCGCCTTGACCGAGTCACAAGGGTTTGTGGACACTCGCTGAGATATGTTCTAGGGGTTTGGTTGTGGAGTGGCGTTGGCCTTGGAGGACTGAGAGTCCTCCCAAAGGTGCAGAAGAGCACCTTTGGCGCCGGAGGGCGTCTTCGCGTTCGGGTGGGCGGGAGGTGCGAAGAAAAGTTGCAGAGCAGGGGGCTCGTCCTCGTGAGGCTCCTCGACTCTGGCAGATGTGCCGGTCTCCGGTTTCCTGCCTGTCCGGATAAAGCTCATTGTTACTGTGTAACAACCTGCATTATCCGACCTTGTCTGGTCACCTTGACCGAGTCACAAGGGTTTGTGGACACTCGCTGAGATATGTTCTAGGGGTTTGGTTGTGGAGTGGCGTTGGCCTTGGAGGACTGAGAGTCCTCCCAAAGGTGCAGAAGAGCACCTTTGGCGCCGGAGGGCGTCTTCCCCATCACCCCATCACAACACTCAGGAGATTGGCTCCTTTTTTTTTCTTTTTTTTTTTGGGAAGGGTAACGGCGGTTGGGCGCGGGCACGCTGGCCAGCGGGGACATGGCGCAGGGCCGCGGCCACAGAACCACCGGCGCGCCCGGATCGACTAGGCCGGAGCCCGCGTCTCACACAGGCGCGCCGGGCCGCCTGGAAAGGCGACGTCGAGCCAGGTTGGACATGGAGCGGAGCCGACCCGGGAACCACCCGGGAGCCGAAACGTGAAGGCGGTTGTCGCGGTGGATCTGGTCAGAGGGACATGGCGCAGAGCCGCGCGGGCGCGCCGTGACGCAAACGGGCGCGACGGTCTGGGCGGAGGCCCAGAACCACCGGCGCGCCCGGATCGACCAGGCCGGGGCCCGCGTCTCACACAGGCGCGCCGGGCCGCCTGGAAAGGCGACGTCGAGCCAGGTTGGACATGGAGCGGAGCCGACCCGGGAACCACCTGGGAGCCGAAACGTGAAGGCGGTTGTCGCGGTGGATCTGGCCAGAGGGACATGGCGCAGAGCCGCGCGGGCGCGCCGTGACGCAAACGGGCGCGACGGTCTGGGCGGAGGCCACAGAACCACCGGCGCGCCCGGATCGACCAGGCCGGAGCCCGCGTCTCACACAGGCGCGCCGGGCCGCCTGGAAAGGCGACGTCGAGCCAGGTTGGACATGGAGCGGAGCCGACCCGGGAACCACCTGGGAGCCGAAACGTGAAGGCGGTTGTCGCGGTGGATCTGGCCAGAGGGACATGGCGCAGAGCCGCGCGGGCGCGCCGTGACGCAAACGGGCGCGACGGTCTGGGCGGAGGCCACAGAACCACCGGCGCGCCCGGATCGACCAGGCCGGAGCCCGCGTCTCACACAGGCGCGCCGGGCCGCCTGGAAAGGCGACGTCGAGCCAGGTTGGACATGGAGCGGAGCCGACCCGGGAACCACCCGGGAGCCGAAACGTGAAGGCGGTTGTCGCGGTGGATCTGGCCAGAGGGACATGGCGCAGAGCCGCGCGGGCGCGCCGTGACGCAAACGGGCGCGACGGTCTGGGCGGAGGCCACAGAACCACCGGCGCGCCTGGATCGACCAGGCCGGAGCCCGCGTCTCACACAGGCGCGCCGGGCCGCCTGGAAAGGCGACGTCGAGCCAGGTTGGACATGGAGCGGAGCCGACCCGGGAACCACCCGGGAGCCGAAACGTGAAGTCGGTTGTCGCGGTGGATCTGGCCAGAGGGACATGGCGCAGAGCCACGCGGACGCGCCGGGACCAAACGGGCGCGACGGTCTGGGCGGAGGCCACAGAACCACCGGCGCGCCCGTAGCGACCAGGCCGGGGCCCTCGTCGCATACAGGCGCGCCGGGCCGCCGAGAAGGCGACGCCGAGCGAGAGCCGAAGCATGCGGGCGACAGAGCCAGGCACGTGTGAGAGAACAAGAGAAGGAGAAGCCGAGAGCGAGCGCTAGCGAGGACGACACTAGCTGCCGCCCGAGCGAGGCAGCACGGCCACCACAGGGAGGCCTGCGAGCACCGCCATGGGCTGGGCGAGGAGGCGCTCGGACGACCGCGCGTAGATCGACGCCGACGACGGCGACGCCCATCGGCCAACGCGCTGGACGAGGTGTAGGGACACACCGGCGGCGAACAGCGCCGTGGCCGCGCCGATGCGGAAGCTGTGCGCGGAGTACGCACGCGCCTCGCCCGGCGGCACGACGAGCGCAAGGCAGTGCGCGAGGAGAGCGTCGAGCCACGGTTTGGCGAGACACGCGCCGCTGGTGTCACCGAAGAGCCATGTGTCGAGCGCCGGCTGGCGCGCGACGAGCAAGTCGGCGAGGTAGCGCGCGGCGTCAAGCTCGCCGCCGAAAGGGATGACTGTGGGCGAGTCGCCCCAGCGCGTGCCTGTTTGGTCGGTCTTGGACACGCCGGGCGTCACGGAGACCCCGTCGGCGCGCACGTGGACCGCAGCAGCGCGCAGGCGAAGCGCATCGCCGGCGCGTGCGGAAGAGAGCCAGAGGAAGGCGTAGAAAGCATGAGCGGCACCGAACGGGGGCGACGACCAGTCGATCGCGACACCGCGAAAGAAAGTGCCCTGACCGGCGGCGAGGAAGTCGAGGACGAGCAGCAGCGTGAGCGGGCGCTTGCGGCGCGCGAGAAGCGTAGCCGCACCGCCGGCGGCGGCGAGCCGCCGTTCGAGGCCCGCCTTAAGACGACCGGTGGCGCTTTCCGAGGCGACGGGGTGACCGCGCAGGCGGAGCTCGCGCTTGACGCCGAGGACTGAGAGCAAGGCGGAGTCCGGCTTGAGCTGGGCCCCAAATGAGCGCGCGCGCATCGTGTCGTAGCGCCAGAGCATGAAGCATGCGAGGTGCTCCGGTGTGGGCGTGAGGAGAGGCGCCGCGTGCGCGGCGCAAAACTGCTCCCGATGCGCCCAGTGGCGTTTGTCGGCGCGCGCGGTGCTGGGCGCACGCGTGCCTTCGGCCGTGAGTTCCACAGCACGCGCCGAGAGAGCGGTGAGCGGCGGCCCTGCGATGCGCGCCAGCTCGTGCGCACCGCCATTCGGGCGCAGTGCCGGCGCGAAGGAGTAATGCGCGCCGGGTGCCGAGGCTGCGCGCCGTGCCGTCGGGAGAACGCGGGGCGTGGGGCTGCCGGCCGCGAGCCCGGCGGCGCGGAGTGCCGTATTGCCGACGGCCCACGCGTATGGCGCGGCGGCTGGGGAATGCGCGGCAGCGCGTGGCTCACCGCCGACCAGAAGCTCGAGACGAGAGGGCTCGGGCGGCGGGGCGGAATAAAATGTAGGCTCTGGAGGTGGCGCGCGTTCCGAGGGCGCCCAGACGCGTGGCAGGTGCAGTGCGCCCGCGTGCTGCGGACCAGGGTGCGAGGCTTCGCCGACGCGCACCCCGGCGAGCGGCACGCGTGGGTTGTGGCGCGCCACGCGCACGCCGCTGGGCTCGGTCGCCGCGCTGGCGGTGTGGCGAGACGCGACGGTGGCGAGCAGGCGCGTCGCAGCCGCGGGCACGGCGACGCGGCGTGATCGCGCGCGCATCTGCCCGGCGAGGTCGCCGAGGCGAGCGTCGTCAAGGCGGCTCGCGGCGTCGACGCAGGCGTTGGCTTCCGACGTGATGTACTCGACACACAGCGTGCGCACCGCCGCTCTCGCGCACCGCAGTGTGGGTCGTTGGCGAGGGCCAGGTGCACGACGCGCACGAGCGGCGAGTGCGCGCGGCGCGAGTACACGATGGACGAGACAACAGTGCTGTCGGTGAAAGCGATTGTGGGGAGCTCGCACGTCATCGTATGGAAGCAGACGACGCCGGCAAAGAAGGCCACAAAGTCGAGCACGGGCATGGGCAGCGCGAGAGCGGCGATTTCCGGCGGGAAGGCGTGCGCGAAGTAAAAGCCGTGGCAGTAGCCACCGATGCCCTTTTCGGACGCGTCCGTTGCCCAACAGACGCGCCCGCGTGCGCGCAGCATCGGCCGCAGGCCGACCGGTGACGCTGCAAATGAGTTGAAAGGGAACGTCGTAAGAACTGCGATCCAGCGAGAGCAGACGTCGCGCAAGTCGGCGGAGACGGTCGCTTGTGCGCCGGGTGACACCGCGTCGAGAGCGAACGCGTCGTACATGCCGTACTGGTGCGTGCGCGGGAGGTCGAGCGCGCCGACGAAATGCTCAAGCAGCCCCGCCAACTTGCGCAGGTCAGCAAACCTGATGGGCGCTTGCCTGACGATTGCGGAAAGGCCGGCGGCGGCCCGCAACACTTTGTCCGCCGGGATGTGCACGCCGGCGAGCGGAAAAGTAAACCCGACGCCCAGGCTGGTGGTCGTGAGCCCGAACTGGCGCTTGCGCGCGTCCGCGCGCAGAAGGCCAAGTTCGGTGCAAACGTCGGTCCACACGTCGAGCAAACGTTCAGCGCGGGGCGCGCCGACGGCGAAGGCGTCCGCAGAAAGCAGCGGCCGCACGCTGGAGGACGAAACGACCCGACGCGGCGGGGCGACGCATATGTCCCATATGACGCCTCGCGCCGCAGCGTGGAAATCAATCTGGGTGAGGACGAGGGCGCGTTCCGGCGCGCCGCGTTGACGGGGTCCTCGCGCGCAGCGAGCATGTCGCGTCGTTCGCGTGAGATCCAGGCGCAGAGCGCGCGCGACGCGCGGGGCAGGAGGATGTCCGCCGTGGAGGTCGGCGCGAACGCTGTGAACCGCTCTTCGGGCTGCGTCGGCGGAGCGGTGTTGGCCGCGTCGAAACGCGCGTCGGACATCGCAAAGGGCGCCTCGTGAAGATCGGCCGGAAGGTTGGGAGCAAGGAGAAGAGCGTCGTCCGGCAGGTCGGAATGAACGCCGTAGGCCGGCATGACCGCCGCCCAGTCGCGATACCGCGTCGTGTCGGACAGGGGCTAATCGTGCTGCATGGACCCGCGAAGTGCGGCTTGTGCGTGCGCAGCTAATTCGCGAGTGGCGGCCGCCGAGCCGGGTGAGCGGCTAGGGAGGAGCGTCGCGCGAGCCGCGCGGGGCAGCGACGAGGCCGCAGCGAAGTGTGCTTGCGCGCGCCGCACCGACTCCGCCACGCGTAAGACATCCGGCGTCGCTGTGGCGGCGCCGCGCCACAGGCCGTCGGCGAGAGGCAGGTCGACGTGGACGAACACGGCGTGTACGAGGGCGCCGAGGACGGACTCGGCAGCCCAAGCGGCGCGTGCACCGGCGACGAGGATTTGCAGGCAAACTGCTTGTGCCCAGCGGAGCGCAAGGTTGCGCGGCAGCGCAGCGGTGGAGCACGGCAGGCGGCCCAGCTCGTCGCAGACGGAATTGTCGGAGGCAGAGGCGACAAAAAGGATGACGGTCGCGCCGTCGTTCGGGCGGAGCCACGCACACTCCGAAGTGTGAAGAGGTTCGCGCCGGCTTGCGGCGATGAGCCGGCCGGGGCGCCCTCGAGCACCGCAGCGCGGAGCGTCGGGAACAACGCCACGGCGAATCCGGCGCTGTCGTAAAGGAACTGGTTGCGGTGCGAGTCGCCGGAAAACAGTGAGACGAGCACTGCAGACAGCCGGGCGACGGAGGTGACGTGCGGGATGAAAAAACGAACCTCCGATAGCGCGAGCGCCAAAAATTCCACCGTCGGGCTGAATTTTGGGCGCGGGCGTCGCGCGCAAAGCGCGTCGCCAAGGGCGGCGAGCGAGGCGAGCGCAAACTGGGTGCACGTGACGCCGTCGTCAGCCCCGTAAGTCGGCTCGGCTAGCTGGGAGACAGCGGAGCGGACGAAAGCAACGGTGGTAAGGCTGCCCGACAGGTCGAGAGAAAGGCGGCGAAGGCTCACGGCGAGGCGCGCCCCGGAAGACCACACGCCTGCCCTAGAGAAAGTCACCGGGAGGCCGAAGACGGGGTACGCATCCAAGACGAAAGGGGCAGAGGTGAAGAGCGACGAAAAAACCGCCGCGGCGAGAGGGGCGGTCGTCGGCCACGGGCCTTCGTCCGAGGCGTACGAGTCTGCCCACGCCAGTGCGGCGACGCGCGCCGAGTCGTCCAGCGTAAGGCCGAGGATAGAGTGGTCGTCGGCGAGCATCTCCGTGAAGATGCAGAAACCGCACAGGGGGGTATCGAGCGCGAAAGTGGACAGGGTGTCGGAGCCGGCGAGCACGGAGAGCCGCGCCGACGCGCGAGGACGTGGAGATCCGCAACTCGCCGTAAGTGGACGCGAAGAAAAGTTGCAGAGCAGGGGGCTCGTCCTCGTGAGGCTCCTCGACTCTGGCAGATGTGCCGGTCTCCGGTTTCCTGCCTGTCCGGATAAAGCTCATTGTTACTGTGTAACAACCTGCATTTTAGACTCGTCACCCGAACTGAGCCGCTCAGCGGCGAGGCCGCACCAGGCCGTCCCACGCGCGGCGCAGCGCCCGCCCGGCGCGGCGCAGCCACGCGGCGTCGCGCCGCTGGCGCGCAGCCACGTCGCGCTGCACGGCGCCCAGCCACTCGGCCGCGGCCGCCTCGGCGCGCGACATGGCGTCGGACGCATCGCGCGCCGCGCCCGTGCGGAGCGTCTCGAGCGCGTCGCTCGCGCTCGCCAGCCCAGCGCGCACACCCTCGCTGAGCTCGGCAAGGGCAGCGCGCGCCGCGCGCTCGCGCTCGCCGAGCTCATCGTCCAGCGCGTGCTGCAGCGTGGACGCGCTCGCCGCCCACGAGCCCGCCAGCCGCTCGGCGAGCTGCTGCCAGTCCGTGGCGTTCACGCGGCCGAACAAGCGCTGCTCGACCGACGCGGCACGGCCGGCGGCGGGCTCGCGCGCGCCGTAGCGCCAGTCGCGCCTCGAGAAGCGGCGCAGCACCGGCTCACTCAGGGCGCCCTTGCCGTCTGCCGCTCGACAGAACGGGCGCAAGGCGCGCCGGCGCGCGTGCGAGCGCACGAGCGCCCACGCGGCCGAGCGCTGCTCGGCGGTCACGTCGGCGGCGCGCGCGATCGCGCCGAAGAGCTCGTAACTGGCGCGCGGCTCGCGCGCAAGTCCGGGCGGCGCATCTGTCCGGTTCATCGCGACAAGCCCAAACTTTGGGCAGTACCCGTCCGCCCATTCAAGGTTGTCAGTGATCGTCCAAAAGACGTAGGCGCGCACGGGCACGCCCACGTCGATCGCGGCGCGCACGGCGAGCAGGTGCTCGACGAGGTACGCTGGTCGGAGCACGTCGGTGGAGTCGGCAATCCCGTTCTCCGTGATGAAGATTGGAACGCCAGCGTACCGCTTGCCAAAGGCGACGAGCACGCGGAAGAGGCCGTCGGGGTAGATGGCGCGCCCTGCCTCGGAGTACTCCTCCGACGCGACGAGCGCGACCGACGCGCCGTCGAGGATCTCCTGCCCGTAGTAATTAATCCCGATGCTAGATGTGCGTACGGGCGGGGGTTGCAGGCGCAGCCGGCGTGAGCGCACACCGCGCCGGCGGCGCGCACGCACGCGATGGGACCGCGCACCATCGCACATCGCACGGGCGCCGCGCGCGCGCACAAGTCCGAGGCGTTCGCGATCAGATCTTGGAAGTGGAACGTGGTGAGCAGCTCGGACATACGCTGCGTCGGCCTGTCGAGGACGGTCTTCGCGTTGTAGCATGGCACGTGGTGCGCCGCGCCGACGCGCAGGCGTAGGCCGAGCTGCGCGACAAACTCGTGCGCGGCGCGGTGCCCACGCGCCATGTTGGCCATCGCAACCGCATACGCACCCCACGGCGTGAAGCAGCGAAGTGAGTCGAAGGTGCTCGGCTCGGAGCCGGGCGGCCAGAGGCCGGCGCAGTACGTCAGCATCGCGAAGACGTGCGGCTCGTTCATCGTGATGACCGAGTGCACCGCGCGCAGCAGCGGCTCGTCCGCCCCGATCGCGCCGAGCACCGCGCGAGCGAAGGTCTCAAAGTGGCGCACCGAGCTGCTGTTCGTCCAGCCCCCGACCGCGCCCAGCCATGGCGGGAGCGAGTGGTGGAAGAGCGTGAGCATCACGCGCATGCCGCGCTCGTGGCACATGAGCATGATCTCGCGGTAGCGCGCCCATGCGGCCTGGTCCATCTCGGCCGCGCCGTCGGGGAAGAGCCTCGTCCAATCGGCGCCCATCCGAAAGATCGTCGCGCCCGCGCCGGCCGCGAGGTCGAGCTCGGCCTCGGGCTCGGTCCAGAAGCGCGTGCGCTCCTCTGGGCGCGCCGTGTTGTTGAAGGCCACCACCCGCCCCGCGCGCGCAAAGTCAAGCCACGCGTCGTGCAGCGCATCCTCAACGTGCGCGGGCGCCGTCGCGAGCCCAAACTCGAAGTTGTCGCCAAAGTGCGCGATGACCTCGCTGCCGGCCGCCGCAGCGTAGCGCTCGGGCACGTGCAGCCGCTCGCGGTAGAAGCCGAGCAGGTCAGGCGTCCCGAAATCGGTCGACTCGAACACGCCGAGCGCAGCCGCGTGGCGGAGAAGGACGAGCGCGCCGACCAGGAGCCCCCGCGACAACATGGACGATTCTCCTTGTTCCCTGCGACGCCACCGTATTTCCGTCCACAGGGTCGACGCCCTGATTTCGGCCTGATGTTGCGTGCGCCCTTTCGCTCGCTCCGTTTGTCCAGCCTCGGCCCCGTGCGCGCCCCTCCTGCTGACCCGCCTGTAAGCGTCGTTAGTATTTCCGTCCGCCGCCGTCGTTTCAGTATGAGTACCCCCATATGGGTACGTGTCGTACGAGGGAAGCCCGCGACGTTGCAGTTGCGGTGGGGGGACCGGCACAGGATCTGTCTGACTCAAGTGTTGGAACAAAACGAGGACGACACACAGAGGCCGATGCAGCTTGCCGTGCCTCGTGCGCACCGACAAACGCTCGCGCGCGCGACGGCGAGGCGCTGTACGCATCGCGCCCTTTGCTGGGAGCAGCGGGGCGGCGACGGTAGCGTCGGGGTCGGCCAGGCGGCCGCGCTCGCTCGTGCGGCAGGCGCGCCGTACCCAGCCGTGCGCCGCCGCGGCCGGGTTCGCCTGTGGCACGTGCCGCCGTGCCCTAGCTGACGATCGCCGTCTGGTGCATCGCGTGAAAGCCCATCGCAGCGCGGTAGCGGCTGGACTGCGCGTGCTCCATGGGCATCATATCGACGGCGACGACCGCCGGTTCCGCTTTGCCATGCGCGGCCGCACCGCCGCCGACGCCGGCGGGCGTGACGGGCGCACAGGGCGGAGGCACGGCGACGTGCGCGGCGAGGACGGCCGCGGCGGGCTTCCAGCGGATCTGGTCGTAGAGCGAGGTACGGTAGCGCTCGTACTGCTCGGGCGACACGTAGAGCGAGAAGGAGATCATCCGCAGCATCTCCATCTCCAGGTTGTTCACCTCGGCGTTGGTGATGCCGCCCACACGCGCGTAGTAGGCATTGTTGTAATAGAGGTCGTCAAAGAATTTGGAGGCAAGCATTACGCTGCGCACGCGAGAGCGGTGCGGACGGCGGCAGACGACCAGGCCGCGCGCACGGTGAGAGTCGGCCGGTGCGGCGCGCATCGCGGCGGCTCGACGGTCGTCCGCGCTCGGGGCCGCACGTTGGGCCGAGCCGAGCGGCGCGCGCGCGGCGTAGGCGGGGCCGCCCACCTGGTGATGAGCAGGCGGTGGATGTTGAGCGAGGTGATGACAAACTGCGGGTTGTACTGCACGACGAGGTCCATGTAGATGAGCGCGAGGATCATCGTCTCCTCGGAAATGCCCGCATACTTGAGGATCCGGTCGACGAGGTAGTTGCTGACGCTGATGGCTGGCGGCTTGGAGGAGTGGAAGGGGGTGATTTCGGCGGGGGAGACGGGCAGCTGGTCGTTTCGATTGACAAGGTCCGTCAGCAGCTGTGCGATCACTTGCACGATGCGCTGGGGGCAGCCCGAAGGCGCAGCGGCATCCGGTGCGTGGCTCTGGGCTCCCATGCTGTGGGGCTGCGCGCGCGCGACGCGCGCGCATTGTGGATCGGGCGGCGCGGCGAGTGGTGATGCGAGCGGGCCGGGTGGTGGCGCGCATCGCACCGCGCCGCCGCACCGCGCCGCGCGGGCCACGCGAACGCGCCCGCCGCGCATGGCCGCAGGGTGGCGCGGCGCGCACCGTGCTCGACGACCCGCAAATCTGATCAGGCCACTCGCCTGAGCTGCTCCTCCCGCTCTTCCAACTCCTGTGTGCCGTCCAGCCCTCAGTTCATACAGCAACTCCTCGTCGTTTGCGCGCGGCTCGACCTCCGCACCGAGTTCCTTGGGTCCGAGTAGCGCCCGTGTGCTGGTGGTGTCGTGGAGGAGCAGGGACACACCCTCCTCCGGTTCTCCGGGGCAAAATGGCTCTGAAAATCCAGTGTCGGGGCCGCGTGGACACGGGTCCGGGCGGCCTCGCTTTTTGAAGCGAGGCGCGTGGACAGAACGATGGCGGGACCGCGCGCGGTCGTTCCGACGGCCAGGAGCGGGACGCCGACGGCGGCGTCGCGCAAGGCGCAGCGGCAGCAGGCGCGGCTCGAGAAGAAGAGCCGACGCGCCGTGCATGCCGCGCGCGGCCGCGCGGCGCCCCTTGCCGCTCGCGCAGCGGAGCCGCCGGCCGACGCGCGCCGGCCCGTTGCCGACGCGCGACGGCCGCGCGAGCTGCCGGCGCCAACGCTCGCGCGCAATGCGCAGGCGCGCCGCGGTGCGGGCAATGCCCCGCGCTCCAACTTTCACCGCCTCCTCGTGGAACAGGGCCTCGTCACCGACGGCGGCGGCGCGCGCGGCGCCACGAGCGCGTCCGTGCGCCGGTCGAGTGCGCGGACGGACGACCTCGACGCCGAGATCGACGCGCTCGAGCGAAAGCTCGGGATGCGCAAGAAGCAAAGCGCAGAGCGAGAGCGCCGCGCGCTCGAGCGCGACGGCTTCGGCTTTGCGCTTGAGCTCGACACGGCTGGCGCGGCGCGGCAGCAGCGTCCGGCGCGCGCGAGCGCCCGCGCCGGAGGGCCGGCCGCGCGCAACGATTCGGGCGCGGGCGACGGCGGCGAGGAGGAGGAGGAGGATGAGGAGGAGGAGGCGGATAGCTTTGAGGGCAGCGACGCGGGTGAGGAGGGTGCCGACGGCATGACAGTCGATCGCGCCCTCGACATCCTCGACGGCGCCGACTCGTCGGGTGGCAGCTCCGACGATGAAGGCGAGCGAGAGGGAGAGGGAGAGGAGGAGGAGGTGAGCGAAGCGGACGGCGAGGAGGAGATGACTCTCGAGGAAGCGCTCGACGTGCTCGAGGGGGTTGCCGGCGATGACGGCAGCAGCAGCGCACGCGACAGCAGCGACGACGATGGCGGCGCGTGCAGCAGCGACGATGCGAAACGCGAGCGGGGCGAGGCGGACGAGGACGAGGACGCGGAATTTTCGCAGCCCGAGCTCAGCGCGAAGCGCAAGCGTGGCGCGCGCGACGCGCCGCCCGCCGCCGCCGCGCCGCCGGCCGCTCGCGGTGCATACGTGCCACCAGCGCTGCGAACGCGCCCGGCGGGCGTTGGCGAGAGCGCGCAGACGGTGGCGTTGCGCCGCGCGCTGCGCTCCGGCGTGAACCGCGTCTCAAGCGAGAATGTCGACGTCGTCACCGCGGAGCTCGTGCGTGCGTGCGCCGGCGCGAGCCGCGCAGAGGTCGCTTCGCTTCTCTCGGAGGCCATCTTTGCAGCGGCACTCTCGCACGCGCTCGTGCTCGGCCCGCTTGTGCTCGCGTGCGCGGCGCTGGCGGCGAGTCTGCACGTGCGTCTCGGGATGGGCGTCGGCGCGCACCTCGTCGAAGCGCTCGTCTGTCGCTTCGACGCGCTCTATGACGCGCGCGCCGCAAAGGCGTGTGTGAACGGTGCGCTTCTCATCGCGCACCTGTACAATCTGCGCGTTGTGCACTGCGAGCTCGTCTACGACCTGGTGCGCACGATGGCGGCTGGGCTCGGCGTGAGCGCGCCTGCCCTCCCCGCCGCCGCCGCCGCCTCCGTCGCCGCGTCGCGCGCGCCCGCGCCCGCCGCCGAGCCACGCGCGCCCCCCGGCGAGCTCGAAGTGGAAGTGCTGCATGCAATGTTGCGTGCGGTCGGCGCCGAGCTTCGCAACGATGATCCGGCGGCGCTTAAGGAGATCGTGCTCGAGGTGGGCAGGCGCGCCGCCGAGCACGGCGGCGCGCTCGCGAGCGCAGCGCTTGGCGGCCGCGTGCTCGTCGGTGCGGCTGGCGAGACCAAGGCCGACGTGGCGGGCGCGCGCGGCGAGGCCGGCGGTGGCGGCGGCGAAGCCAAGGGTTCCGAGGCGTCGGTGCGCATGCAGGTGCTGCTGCAACTCGTGCTCGACCTGAAGAACAACAAGCAGCTCAGGGCGCGCGGTCGTGATGGCGCCGACGACATGATTGCGCGCGTCCGCGCAAAGGTGCTCGGCTGCGGCGGCGGACGCGCGGCTGGCGCAGGAGGCGGCGGCGGTGGCAAGAAGAAGCGCGCGCGCGGCGCGGACGGCGGCGGCTCGAGCGCTGCGGAGCTCGAAGCCAAGGTTGAACTGTGCCGCCTGCGCGCCACCTGGGCCGACTACGCGAGTGCAGCGACGAATGGCCGATGGTGGCTCGTGGGCAGCGCGTGGGCGGGCGGCGCGGACGGGCGCACGCGCCGCGCTGGCCAGCCGGCCGACGACGGCGGCGACGAGGACGAGGCGCGCGAGGCTGGCAGCGGCAGCGTGGCAGGCGAGGACCGTGCCCTGCTCGCGCTCGCGCGTCGGCAGGGCATGAACACCGACGTGCGCCGACGTATCTTCGTCGCGGTGATGGGCGCGAACGGGCACGTGGACGCGTGCGAGCGGATCGCGGCGCTCAAGCTCGCGCGCGGGCCCGCGCGCGAGGTTGGGAGGGTGCTTGTCGAGTGCTGCGCGCAGGAGGCGGCATACAACCCTTTCTACGCGCAGCTCGGCGCGCGGCTATGCGAGGCGTCGTCAGACGAGGCATACACACTGCAATACGCCTTCTGGGACCACTTCAAGCAGCTCGCCTCCTATTCGGTGCGGCGCATCTCGCACCTCGCGCGGCTGCTCGGAGCGCTGTTCGGCCGGGGCGCGCTGCCACTCGCCGCGCTCAAGGGCATCGAGTTTGGCGCGATGCACCCGCAGCTCGTGCTCATGCTGCAGATCGCGCTGATCGAGCTCATCGCCGAGCACGACGCGCGCGCGCTCGAGCGCGCGCTCGACAAGCTCGTGGTCGCGCAGTCGGAGGGCGCGCGCGCAGTCGTTGAAGGCCTCTTCCTCTTCTGCGGCGCGCCGCTCGAGCGCGCGCTCGAGCTGAGGACGCGCGCCGAGCGTGACGCGCTGGCGCGCAACGTGCAGCTGCTGCGCGCGCGCCTCGAGGCCGCCGCGCCGCTCGCGCGCGCCGGACGCTGACGCGCGCAATGTCCGAAAACTGCCGCAGCGTTCTCCGTTGAGAGGCGAGAGATCGGCTACCACAGACCGGTCGTTCGCATGCCCGGGCGTTTTGACATCGCGTCGCGACTCGCGACCGCAGAACCGCGGGAATCGCGGGCCCACCATAGGGACAGTTCTCGGTTTTCATTTTGCCAAGGGCAAGCAGCCCCCCATGACAAGAGCCCCATGGCGCCCGGCGGGCGCGCCGCCTCGCGCCACTCCGCCAGAGGAGCCGGCGGAGCCGGCGCCCGCGCCGTTCAGTGCGCTCGCCGAGCTCGCCGGCGTGCGCCCGGCGGACTTGCTCGTCGCGACGGAGCTCCGGCTCGCCGGCCGCGAGCTGACGGACGAAGTCGCGCACGAGCTGGCGGCGCTCCTGGACGCCAACCGGCTAGAGCACCTGGCGCTGCGGCGCTGCGAGCTGAGCGACGAGGGTTGGCGCGCGATCGCCGATTCGCTTAGTGGCTGCGCCTCGTTGCGCGTCCTCGACATGACCTGTGCCAACGTCGGCGACGCGGCGGGCGCGGCGATCGTGCGCGCGCTCGAGGCGGGCGGCTCGATTCGCGCGCTCGAGCTGGTAGGCGCGCCGCTCCGCGCGCGAGCGGCCGAAGCGCTGTGCGCGTGGCTCTGCCGGCCCAACGACGGCTGCGCCCTCGAGCGCCTCTGGCTCGGTGGCAACGCGCCGCAGTTTGACGACGCGTTCGGCGACGCGCTCGTCGAGCTGGTCCTGCGGCGCGTCGCGTGCGACGTGCGCAGCTTCTCCGAGGCGGAGGCGGAGGCGGAGGAGCTCGCGCGGCGGGTGAACCACGACGTGATTGCCTCGCACGACGCAAGCGCCGCCGCTGCCGACTCGGCGCGCGCGCAGGTGCCGCGCGTGGACGCGCCTTTGACGGACGGGCCCGTGGTAGCGGCGGCCGCCACAGCCGACGCGCGCGGCGACACGAGCGCCGCCGCCGCGCCGCGCTGGCCGCAGAGCCGGCCGCTTCGCGCGCTCGAAGAGTTTGAGGCGAAGCTGCGCACGGGCACACCAAAATCCGTCGCCTCCGCCGCGCGCTGGCCCGCGCGCGCGCTGTGCGCGCTGCAGGGCGACGAGTTGGCTGATAGCGTGTCGCGCGCGCTCGAGGTGGCGTACGTGACGAATGGCGACGCATGGCTGCTCTTTGGCGTGGAGCTGGCGGCGCGCTGCCGGCAGCTGTCGCCGTCGCTGCGCGAGCGCGACGGCGCCGAGGCGAGCGAGCAGGCGCTCGCCGCGTTCAAGCTCGTGCAGCTCGCGATCTGCGGCGCGGCGCGCCACCTTGAGGTGCGTGCCGCCGCGCCCTCGCCGTACCCGCTCGCCGCCCTCGGCAAGGCGGGGGCGCGCACGCCGTCCGGTGGGACGGCGGGCGGATTCTCCGCCTCCACGTTGCGCGCGCGCGCCGAGCAGCGCGACGCGCTTGCCCGGCAGCACGCGCGCGCACCATTCCGGTGGGACGATCACCTCATCGCCCTCTCGCGTGCGGTCGAGGAGTCGGAGAAGCAACTCGTCGCGTTCGCGCCGGTGCAGCGCGCGCTGCTGCGCACGCTCCTCGGCGCCTTCTCGCGCACCGTCGAGCGGCACGCGTGGGCCACCTCGCGCCGCACGCTCGCGCCCTTCGTCGCGGCCGGCGACGACGCGGAGCTCGCGCTGCCCGTCAGCACGCGCGGCTCGTGCAGTGCGCGCGCGCGGCGGCTCGCGCAGGACGGGCTTGGCGCGCTCGTCGCGGGCTGTCTCTCGCTGCTGCTGCAGCCTGTGCTCTACGCCGTCGCCATGTTCGCGCCGCCGCTGCAGCTTCGCCTGCGCGAGTACGTCGACGCGCACGGCGCGTGCGCCGGCAGTGCGCGCCTTCGCGCCGCGCTCGTGCCGTGGTGGGACGCGCCGCTGTGCCGGCTGCTGCTCTCGACTGCGTCGCAGCTCGTGCTCGTGTACCTGCTCGTCGGCCTGCCGCCGCAATATTCCAACAGAGCTCCACCCGCCGAGCTCACCGCCGCCAGCTTGATCATCGTCGGTTCTCTCGCGACGGAGGTGAACGAGCTGACGACGGGCGCGCGCACGCCCGCGCGCGCGATCCGCGCCTACCTGAGCGACGAGTTCAACTTCTTGGACGCGGTCGGGCTCGGCTTTGGCGCCGTCGTCGTGGCCGCCGCGCCGCTCGGTGGCGACGCCATCGTTGACGGCGTGCACATCTGGCGCACGGCCATGCGGGCTCTTTCTGTGAGGCCGCACGCCGCGCGCGGACGCGCCGTTGTTCCGTTCGGCTCGCGTGGTTTGACGCCCTGCGCTCTGCGCCCGCCCCACCCGCGCCGCCGTCGCGTTTCGTCACAGCTGCTCTGCCTCTGCCTTCGGCCCGTGCGGCTCGCATACCTACACGCCACTTTTGGCCCCTACGTGATGATGGTGTGGAGAATGTTTGGGGACGTGCTCAAGCTGGTGGGCGTGCTCGTGCCGATCGCGGTCGCCTTCGCCGTGGCGCTGCACGTCACCTTTGACGACTTCCCCGAGGGCGCCGCGCAGCCGCTCACCGGCGTGCCGGGCTGGGCGGCGCAGAGCTGCGCGACGGCCGGCGACCCGGACGCGCAGAGCAACATGGAGGACGACTTCTCGACGAGCATCGGCTCGGCGCTCGTCGTCATCCTCGAGGTGGCGCTCGGCGCGTCGGACACGCGCCTCGCGTGCGCACGGGGCTCGCGCGCCGGCTTCCTCGCGTGGACGCTAGTTCTCCTCTGCTCGGTCGTAACGGTCGTGCTGCTCTTGAATGTGATCATCGCGGCCATGGCGAAGAGCTTTGACCTGATCTACGACGATCTGGACGTGAACGCGCGCTTCGTGCGAGCCAAGCTCATTCTCGCCGCTGGTCGCTTGCCCATTGCGCCGCCGCCGCTCAACCTTCTGGCCTTCCCGCACATGCTCTGGACGCACGTGGCCGCAGCAGGCGCGCAGCAGGGGCAGGTCGCGCCTACAGGCGGCGCGGCCTACGGCGGCGCGGCAGGCGGCGCGGCTGTGCCGGGCAGCACGGCGCCGATGAGCGCCGCGCTGCCCGCGCGTGACGAGGCCTTCTACGAGGCGGCACGATCGTACGTGATGGCGCACATTTCAGACGCGGATGCTGAGGAGCGATGGCGGCGTACCGCGGCTCGGCGGCAGGCGCGGGTCGAGGAGCGGATGGGCAAGCTCCTCGAGCGGCAAACCAAGTCGGACGAGCGCATCGCGCGCATCGACGAGACGCTTAGCGCGCTTGTCGGGCGCGAGCTCGACCGACGCTTCGTGACGGTCGGCGGCGGTGGAAACGGCGGCCGCTTCAGCTTGCCGCCGAACCGGCTGCGCTCCCTGCCCGCCGCCCGGCACAGGCCGCACGCCGAGTGAGCGCGCTGCTTGCCGCGCGCTGCGCGGGCATCGGGCGTGCGACTGCAGCCGCCTCATCCGTGGGCAGAGTCTCCACGGGTCAGAGACTACTCAGATTGAAGACAGTTGAGAACTCGTGGCTGCCACAAATTTGCCGTCGGTGCGTGGCCGGCATGATGCGCCGACTCATGGGCCTGCGCGGCGCGGCCGGCGCCGCTGCGCTCGCGCTCGCGGGCGGATCGGGGGTCGCGTTCGCGACGCACATCGAGACGGACGTGAAGCTCGACTTCAAGGACGTGCTCATCCGACCAAAGCGCAGCACGCTCCGCTCTCGCTCCGAGGTGGAGCTCGCGCGCACGTTTCACTTCAAGCACTCCAAGCAGCAGCTCACGTGCGTGCCGCTCATGGTGGCCAACATGGACACGGTGGGCACGTTCGAGATGGCCAAATGCTTTGGCGCGCACAAGTGCATGGTCGCCATCCACAAGCACTACACCGTCGACGAGTGGGCCGCGTTTGCGCGCGACTCGCCCGAGGCGCTCGCGTACGTCGCCGTCTCGGCGGGCACGAGCCGCGCCGACCTTGACAAGGTGGACGCTGTGCTCAATGCATGCCCGGACGTGCGCATGATCTGCCTCGATGTCGCCAACGGCTACTCCGAGTTCTTCGTCCACACCGTCCGCGAGGTGCGCGAGAAGTACCCGGCGCACACGATCATCGCGGGCAACGTCGTGACCAACGAGATGACGGAGGAACTCATCCTGAACGGCGCGGACATGGTCAAGGTGGGGATCGGGCCGGGCTCGGTCTGCACGACACGCAAGCAGGCCGGCGTCGGCTACCCGCAGCTCTCCGCCACGCTCGAGTGCGCCGATGCCGCGCACGGCCTTGGCGGGCATGTGATTGCCGATGGCGGCATCACGTGCCCGGGCGACGCGGCAAAGGCGTTCGGCGCAGGCGCCGACTTCATCATGTGCGGCGGGATGTTCGCGGGCCACGACGAGGCTGCGGGCGAGAGGATCGTCCGCGACGGCCGCGCGTACAAGCTCTTCTACGGCATGTCGTCGAGCACCGCGATGAGCAAGCACGCGGGCGGCGTCGCTGAGTACCGCTCGTCCGAGGGGAAGACGGTCGAGGTGCCGTACAAAGGGCCGGTCGCCGCGACGATCCTCGACCTGCTCGGCGGGCTGCGCTCGGCGTGCACGTACGTAGGCGCCTCGACGCTCAAGGAGATGAGACACCGCACGACGTTCGTGCGCGTCACGCAACAGCTGAATCCGGTCTTTGGCACCCACGACCTTTCCAAGGAGAAGTCGGCCACCGCGCCGCAGGGCGGCGGTTGACGCGCCGACTGTTGAGGCGCCAGTGCACGGTGACCCCTTTCGTGCATTTGATCTCGGCCGCGCGCGAGGCGCGCGGAGCGTCGCGCGCTGCCGGCACGCGACACCGATCAATAGTCTAACAGGGCTAGGAGGGGACAGGGCTAGGAGGGGGGGCTGTCCGCCACCGCGGCGGGCGCGCGTATGTCGCACGCACTCGGCGCGGGCGGGAGCCCCTCGGCGCGCCGGCGGAGCGCGTCCATGAGCGTGTCGAACGCGTCGGCTTCGCCCAGGTGCGCGCGCTCTGTGCCGACGCACGTGCCGTACAGCCGCGTCCACAGCAGCCGCCGCCATGCGCAGCCGAGCTCGCGCTGCATCGCGCGACGCCGCTCGGGGCCGAGCGCGCGGATCGCCGGCCCGAGCGTGGCTGCGCGCTCGTGCGGCACGTGCAGAGAGAAGAGCGGCCACGGGAGCGACTCGTCGAGCGGGTGCGCGGAGCCGGCCGCCTTGGTGATCACGGGGATGCACCCCGCGAGTGCCGCGGGAATCATCCTCTGCCCGTAGTTACCCGTCTTGCCCATGGGCACCATGCACGTCTGCGCGCCGCGCAGCTCGGAGTACAGGTCAACGTGTTCGGACCAGCCGTCGGACGGGTCGACGACGAACGGGTGGCGCTCGGTCTGCAGGATGCGAAAGCCACTCGCGTTCCGCCATAGCCGCCATGGCTCGTATCGGCTCGGCTGCACGTCCTTCTTCGTCTGAATCGCGCCGGCAAAGAAGAGCGCGACGGGACGGCCTGCGTCGACCGCGGCCGCCGCGGCCGCTTCGTCCGGCGCCGCGGCGCTCGCCGCGGCGGACCAGGGCGAGAGGCCCGTGCGAAGGCGCGCGCAGTCGCCGTCGGTTGGGTAGTCGTTCGTCCGCCTGAACGTGGGCAGCATCACGTCCTTGCCGCGCTGGAAGCAGATGTGGCATGGCGGGAACTCGCGTTTGAAGCGCGTGTCAGCGGCGCCCTCGAGTTGCAAGGCGCCGAGCAGCCGCTCGGCAGAATCGGGCGCGAGCTGGCGCCACCACGCGCTGCCCGGCCGCAGGTGCGCGGGCGAGAGCGCCGAGTGCGCGCCGCGCCCGAACCACACCGCCTGCCACGCCTCGGCCCAGCCATGCTCGGAGGGCGCAACGATGAGGTGCGTCGGCGTTGGCGCGTGCCTTCTTTTCGCGCCCTCGGCGCGCAGCGCCGGCGCTCGCGCGGCGGTGGCGGCTGCCGCGGCGGCGACGGCGGCGGTGCGGTTCCAGTGTGGCGTGCGCGTGCGCACCCAGTCGAGCGCGTGCACGACGAGCGAGCCCGCGAGCGAGCAGCCGTAGAGCCAGAAGAAGTCGGCCGTCTCCGGCAGCGCGGTGGAGTGCGCAGAGCGGAGGAGGAGATCGCCAAGCTGCTCGGGAAGGACCCACGGCGAACAGGCACGGCGCGCGGCGGGCGGAACGTTGTGCACAAAGATGCGCGGACGCGCGCCGCCCGCGTCGCCGCGCTCGACCGCCGCGAGCTCGGCGCGCGCGCGCTCGCGCGAGTGGCCGCAGTCCACGCCCCACCGGCCGAGCGGGCACGCGCAAAAGCCGTATTCGCAACGGCCAACCGCCGAGCAGCCGTTCGGGCACGTGGGCAGCTCGGTGCGCAAGTGGTCGTAATGCACGCTCCAGTGCCAACGGCGCCACCGATCCGGCCCGAACCGGCCCGCGCCCGCGCCCGCGCCCGCGCCCGCCCATTCGGAGCCGTCCGCTGCAAAGGCCGCGCCAGCCGCGCAATCGGCCGGGGGGGCGTGCGGCATGCGCGCGCGCTCGCCGCCCGGCAGCGCCCGGTCGAGGGCCGCGCCAATCTGCGAGAAGCACTCGCAGATTGGCGAAGCGTCGGCCCGCGTCGCGCCCGCCGCCGGCGCGACGCACCACCCCGCGCCGCTGCACCCGCGCTCGCACTCGGACGCGGCGAGCAGCGACGTCGGCGGTTCCCACCCGGCGGACGGCAGCGCCAGGTTCTCGACCGCCGCGCTCACGCCCTCACGCCGAGGCGGCGACGCGGCCGCGCGCGTGCGCGACGCGAGCGCGGCATCGTCGGCTGCGACGTCGCGCTGCAACGCCGCCACCCACGTGTCACCCACCGCCGCCTCGTCCAAGAGGTGCGGCTGCTGCGGACTGCGCGCGCCGTCGGCGAGCTCAACGCCCGACCACCGCGCCGGCGCCCATCGCGCGTGCTCGCGGAGCGGTGGGAGGAGGAGATACGGGTTGTTGGCGAGCTTGAAGTCCCAAGCAAAGACGGCGACGGCCGCCCAGTGCAGTTGGCCATCGGCTGCGCCGCCTCCGCGTGCGAGATCCGCGACCGTCGCGTCGGCGGGCGCGCGCACGCACGGCACGCGCGCGGCGTACAGCATGTCGGCCGAGGCGCCCCACCACGGCGCAAAGGCGCCCGTGTGCGCGCCGGCGAGCGCAGTGACAGCCTGCAGGACGCACGCGCACGGCAGCGGGCCGAGCCAACGGATCGGCGGCTCCTTGCCCGACGCGAGATTGGGCAGCTGGTGCCAGAAGGGCTGCGTGCTTAGGATGGACAGGTTGATCGTCTCGCCGTCCGACGCCTCGCACGCCGGCATCGTGCGCGCGGCGCACGCAGGACCTGCGCGTGTGAGCGGGCAAGCGCACTCCCCCGACACCTCGTCGCACGTGCCAACGCCCGAGCAGTCGTGCGGACATGCGCGCAGGCGCGCGCCCGCTCGCGGCGCCGGTGCGGCCGCAGGGCCGTTGCGGTCGAACGCGGCGGCACCGGTGGAAGACATGGCGATGGCGGATGTCGCAGCGCCCCGCGAGAGTAGCGCGCGGCGCGACACCGCCATCAAGCCGAGTACCGCCACGGCTAGCACCGCGACCAGTCGCCAGAGTCGCGCCGAGCCGGCCGGCATCGGATGGGGGGGGGGGCGCCGAACTGGCGTTTGCTGGCAAAAGTCTGAACTTCACAAACTTGAAACTTTCGCTGTCGCAGACATGGCGCACACTTCGGCGCGGCGCGTGGGCAGGAGAGCCAAGGCGTACGTGCTGCTCACAATGAGCGCCTTCGCCGCGCTTTTCGGACTCGTGCTGCTCGTCATCGCGCTCCCCTTGCGCATCCTCAGCCTCCGCCTCTACCGGCGATGCTCAACGTGCATCCTCGAGTTGGTCGTGCCCGCATTTTTGCTCCCGGCGACACTCTCCGGTGCGCGGCGCACGCGTGGCGCGAGACGCGGAGCCGCGCCGACGAGCCGCGCGCGCTCGTGCGCCGATCGTCGTCGCACCGCCTGCAGGCCTCACGATCCGCGTGAACGACGAGCACTGGCGCATGGTGGTCGCGCCACGCGCGTGGTCGTTGCTCACAATCATCATGTGCAACCACGCCAGCCGCATCGACTGGCTGATTGCGCTCTGGTGCGGCAACGTGGACGTGCCCGTGCGCGTCTCCTTTCTCACGGAGGGCCCGATGCAATTCCTGCCAATCGTTGGCTGGATGCGCAAGCTGTGCGAGGACATCTTTCTGTGGCGGTCGTTCAAGGTGGACAAGGCGCGGATCGACGCCAACATCGCCTCGTTCAAGGCGACGGGCACGCAGCGCGCGCTCTTCCTCGCGATCGAGGGTGCGATCGTCGACCAGGGCGTGTTCGACCAGCACTACATCCGCGAGTGCAACGACTTTTGCGCCTCGCTCGGGTACGCGCCCTTCAACTACGTCCTCACGCCGCGCTACAAGGGTATCCACTCCCTCGCGCAGCACGCGGGCGCCGAGCTCTTCTCGGCGACGTGCGCATTCACACGGCGCGGCCGGATGCTCAATATCCAGCTCACCGACCCGGAGCGGGTCGTGCCCGACCTGTTCACCATCTTTGCTGACGAGGTGGAGGTGACCTGCCATTTCGATCGGTTGCTCGTCTCCGCCGAGCAGGAGCAAGCCAAGCGGCAATGCATGGCAAATTATAAGTACCGCGACGAGATGCTTGCATGCTTCCACGAGCACGGTCGCTTCCCCGGCGGCCTCACTTACCGGCCGCTGCCAACCGAGCTGCGGAAGCGCGCGGGCTGCTTCGCGGCCATGCTCGCGTGCGCCGGTGTGCTTCCCGCGTACGCAGGCTGGCCCCTGCTGCTGCCCAAGCTGCTCGGCGGCATGCTGGCGGTGCTCGCGACGTGCCACGCGCTCGGCGAGCTCATCTCGGGCGAGTCGCGAGAGAGCATTCCCTTCGAAACGATCTTCAAATCGTTTTTCTACGCCGGGCGCGACGCCAAGCTGCTTCAGCAGCAGGCGGGCAAGAAGGTCGACTGCGAGCTCGGCGCGTCCGAGCACATTGCTGAGACGGCGCACATGCTCAGTCTGATGACCAAATTCCCCGTGAATTAGATCGCTCACCTCGGGCGTGCGGGACAGGCTCCGTGCCATGTGCAAGCTGACAGAGTTCGAGCGCTGAATGCGCAACGCCGCCGGCGGCCTATGCGGCCTTGGCCTTTGGCGCGGGGCTGTTGTACAGGTAGATAGAGGCGAGGACGAGGACCATGCCCGCAACGAAGCGTGGCGCGGGCAACGTGCCTGCAAGGCAAGCAGCCGGCGGCCGAGGGCGGGCCAGCGTGAGTGACGTGCAGCAACGCTGTACGACGTGACGGGGGGCCGCGCGCGCGCGCGCACGCACCCGAGACGATCGAGGAGAGCGCACAGGTGAGGACGATGGACGTGGGCTTGGCGTACGAGTAGAGTATGTTATCCGCGTACTTGAGCGTGGCCGGGATGAGCAGGCAGTTGAGCGCCTTGAGCGCGATGATGAGCCACACGTTGAGCGAGAAGCCACTCAGATCGATGCGTAAGCCATTGCCCTCAAAGCACATCGAGGCGAGGATCCAGAGGAAGATCCAGAAGGTCATCTGGATGTTGCGCGCCCACTCATCCGTGCCCTTCTCCTTGAGCAGCTTCTCGTAGTACACGTTGGGCAGCGACGAGAGCAGGGAGCCAAGGATCGCCCACAGCCCGCCCAGGTAGGCGTTCCCGCCCGCGACGACCGCGCGCGACGCCTCGGAGAGCTGGACGAGAAGTGAGCCACCGATCAGCATCCCGAGCGCGCTCCACTGCTCGAGGCGCAGCCGCGTCTGCATGATGCCCATCATCAGCCCCGCCGTGAAGAGCAGCTTGGACTGCGAGAGGACCTGATAGCTCTCGGCCGAGAGGTGCGAGAGCGCGAGGAAATAAAGAACGTTCTGCACCGAGTAGCAGAGCGAGACCCAGACGAGCGAGAAAGGGCGGTCGCTCACCGTATTGCGCAGCGTCGGCGCCACCCGCTTCCATCCGCCGCCGAACAGCGCGACCGCGACGATCAGGAGCGGGAACTTGGCGACCTCGCTGAGCAGCGCGACGCTCGTCGCCGAGTACGTCGACGTCCTGCGCGTGAGGTTGGTGAGGACGTCGGTGACGCACTTCTGCAAGACGAGCGCAACGAGCAGCAAGAACGTGCGGTGGCGCAGCAAGAAGCCCTTCACACCCGGCTCGGGCGCAGGCATCGCGGCGGGCGTCGGCGCGGCGCCGCGAATCGCGCCGCGCAGTACGCGCGGCACGCGCGGCCGGAGCGGCGAGAAGCGCGGGCCGACGGACACGACCTTTGGCCGCGCCTGACCCGCACCGAGGCTCAGCGCGCGCCCGACGGCGGGCTGCAGGCGGCCGGGCTGCGGCGCACAAAGGGCCCCTGCGAGACTGCAGCAGGCGACGAGGACGACGCGCAGCATGCAATCCCTGGCTTCTCACGATGGCGCCTCGGCAAATCGTCGTCCTCGTCGTCGTCCTTGTCGCGTCGACGACGGCACTTCAGCGGCCCGCGCCGCCGCCGCGCGCGCGCGCGTGTGGCGGCGCTGTCGCAGCGCGGCGCGCCTTCACGGCCGCCGCTTTTCTCGGCACAGCCATCGGCCCGGCCGTGGCGCAGGACCGGTCGATATTCGACTCGACGTGCCTCGGTTTTGGCTGCAACAACTACAACGGGCAAGGCTTTGGCGGCATGGCAGCGCCGACCGACGAGGCCACCATGCCGTTCGCCCAGTTCGCCGCCCAGCTCAAAGATCCCGAGCAACGCGCGCGCGTGGCCAAGGTTGACATCTACGGCGCCGGCGGCGACAAGGTGTACGTCTCGTTCGCGGATGGCACAAAGGCCAGGCTCGGCGAGGGCCTGCCGATCGACGACTCGAACGGGTGGAGTTCGCCGCTATGGCTTGTCCGCATCCTCGACAACGTCAACGTCCCGCACGCGTACCACTTCCGTCCCGGCGACAACCCGTGAGTCCGGGGGAGGCAGCACTTGCCGCGGGCCAAGCGCCCCCGCGCGCATTGCGGCTGCAGCGCAGGCGAAGTTCCCCGTGGCCACCTCACTTCCTTTTGTCCGCGTCGCGCGCGCGGAAGCACGGCTCGCACGACGCACGAGGCGCTCATCGCGTTGAAGGCGGCCAGCCGGGCGCTTGCTGGAAGTGCATCGGGCCAAGCGCGTTCGGGCGACGGTCGGCCGCCTCCCGGAAGTCGCCGAGGACTGACGCGTCGCACTGTCACCGCGTGCAGCGTCGACATCTTGTCGGCGAGCAGCGGTGAGGATTCTGGTCGGGTTCCGGAACTGCGATGCAAAGCTGCGAGCGCCTCGCCACGGCAGTGCGGTGCCATTGCGAGCGACGCGTCCGCCGCCAAACATGCTGACGGCGGACGGACGCGTCGCTCGCATGTTTGGCGGACGGCGCATGGTGCCACACGGCGGACACGGGCAGCACGCTGGGGTCGCGCGGAATGCCGCAGCCTGGCGCGCCGCGTCACGGCTCGACGCAACGCCGACACGGAGAGCGCAGACGACGAACGAGGTGACGGATTTAGTCTGCTTCACGCTCGCGAGCGATCTCGTGCGCTCGCACCCTCTCGCTGAATCTGCGCGCGGCGATTCCCCCGCCCGTCGATGCTGATGATCCCGGGGGCGAGGACGAGCGGCAGGTCGACGCCGGCGCCAACCTCGAGCAGCATCGACGCAAGCGTACTCTGCGCGTCGACCGTGGTCACCTCCCCGACAGGTCGGCACTAGAGCAAACTTGTCAAGCACGAGCGGCTGCGCCTCGTGCAGCTCCGCGCACACCACCTTGCCCTCGAAGACCTGCCACGTTGCGCCGGGCTGCATGGACACGCCGCGTACGCGATCGGCGTGCCCACGACGTCCGCGTCCGCGTCAAGGTCGAGGTACCGCTCGCAGCGGCGAACGCCACGCCGGACAGCGCGGCGAGCTTTCCGACGAGCGCGCCCACGCCACCGGCGGGCTGGGCGGCGGGCGCACCGCCAGAGTCGGCCTTCACCTTGCCGTACACGAGGTAGGTCGGGTGCTGCTCGGCCTCGCCCAGCTTCTTGTCCACCGCGGTGAGCAGCGCTTTTTAAACCTTGAGTCGCACGCCACCGTCGGGCGTGCGCGGATGGCGGACGCGGACTTCGAGTGGAGCTCGGCGCCGGTGAGCCCGGCGCTCGCGCCGTGCGCCGAAGCGTCGGCGGCAGAGGGCAGGTACGCCATCGCGATGACGTCCGCGTCGATGTCGCGCACGTTTCGCTTCATGCAGCTCCGCAAGCTCGAGCGGCAGCTCGGCGGCGTCGTCGAGAAGCCGCGTGCGTCGGGCGGCCGGCAGCTATGCTGGCTCTTTGCGGTCATCGTGTGGTGGGCGGGCATCTTCCAGCTCGACCTCTCAGGCGACCGCTCAAACGAGGCGCTCCGCTTCTCCGTCTCACTCAGCGTCGGCGCGGGCGTGCTCCTCGCGTGCGTGCTCACGCTGGTGCTCCTCTTCTTCCTGCTCAAGGTCGCGGCTGTCATCCACTGGGCGCTGTACTGGGTGTACGTTGTGCTCGTTGTCGAGCTGTACGTCGTGATCTCGCGCGAGCCCGCGGTGCTCGGCGATGCGAACCTCCTCGCCGCTGGCCTCCAGCGCGACCTGTACGCGTGGGGAATCTTTCTTCTCGGAGCGCTCGAAGCACTCACAATCCTTGGCTGGCTCGCCGTGCACCGCCTCGCGCCGCGGCTGCTCGCGCGCTGCAGCGACGCGCTGCTCGTCCGGCTGTGGGCGATCGAGGCGGCGGGCGAGGCGGCTGACCTGGGTGCGGGCGCCGCGTTCGCCTACTCGTTGCCATGGTGGCCGCTCGCCGCGCTCCGCCGCTGCTCGATCCGTCGGCGGCGCCATTTCTTTTTTTACGCGGGCGGCGCGCGCGACGGCCGGCCGCACGGATATGGCGAGTGGCGCGACGACGCGCCCGACGGAGAGTGCCTGCGCGGCTTCTGGAACATGGGCCGGCCCGTGGCGCCGTTCATCTCGCGCCAGTTCAAGACGGGCTTTGCCTTCTCCGCGCTGCACGTCGGGTACGTCACCGCTCGCTCGGAGGGCGTCGACGAGGTGGCGTGCCTGCCGCGCAGGCACGCGCACGCGGGGCTGCGCTTCGGCGTTGCGTCCGTCGAGTGCTCGGTGTCGGGCGAGTTCTTCTCCGCCTACCCGAAGCACGAGCTCCTCTGGGAGAGCACGCTGGACTCGCTCTCGGCATCCATGCTGGCGCCCGCTGAGCACAACGCACGGCAGGCGGCGTACGCGCTCGCACTCGTGCGGCACGCGGACGAGGCGATGCCCGTCGAGGCCGTCACTGTCGCGCTGCTTCCGCACGGAGGTGGCCTCACCGTCGCCGGCTTTGAACCCGACAACAGTCACGCGCCGGACGACGAACGGCACGATGGCGGCGATGACGCGAGCGAGGCGCGGATGCGGTGCGAGGTCTTCGTCGTCGACGTGTCCGCGCTCGCCTCGCGCAGCGAGCAGGCCGGCCCATCGCTGGCACGCGCGCCCGTCCCGACCGCCCAGCGCGCGCTCGCCGCCGGCGCGGCCGAGCGCGGCGCGCCGGCCGGCGGCCTGCGCCGCGCGGCGACGGAACCGGCCGAGCAGCGGCGCGCGCGGCTGCTCGGCGGCGAGCCGACGGGCGCGCACACGGTGGCGACTGCGAGCTGCACGTTTGATCTGCCGCACGCCGTCTCGCCCGCGCGGCTCTCCGCGAGCCTCTCGCGCTCCGCATCCATGCTCGCTGCGACCCTGGGCGTGCGCCGTGCGGACACGTTCGAATCGGAGCTGATGCCACCGCTCCTCGCGCAGCCGCAGCACTCGCCCCTGCGCCGCGTGCCCTCGCTTGCCTCGCGTGCCTGCGCCGGCACCGCCGGCACCGCCGGCGCCACGTGCTCCGACGCGGAGCGCGTCTCGCAGTCGTTGCGCGTGGCTGGCTGGCGGCCGCTCGGCCACGGCCCGGACAGCGCGTGCGTGGGCGAGGTGCTTGTGTACGTGCACGGGTTCAACATGACGGTTGGCGAGGGCCTGGAGCGGCTCGGCCAGTTCCTCGCGCTCGGCCAGCTCCCGCCGCACATCAAGCCGCTCGTCTTCTCGTGGCCCACCGCAAAAGTCGCAACGTACGCAAAGGCGACGCGGGCGGCGAGGGCGGTCGAGACCGGTCGCGACCTGCGCGCGCTCCTCGCCGCGCTCGCCGACGGCGGCGTGCGCACGGTGCACGTGCTCGCGCACTCGATGGGCGCGCAAGCCTTCCTTTGCCACCTCGACGAGATCGCACCCGAGTTGCGGATGGCCGGCCTGCGCGCGCGCGTCCCGCCCACAAAGCTCAGCGCGGCCACGCCGGTCCCGCCCACGCCCGGCGATCCGTCGGCAGGCGCCGACGCCGCGCTGCGCGAGCCGAGCCGGCCTCGCGGCGCCGCGCCCCGCCCTCTCCTCCGCCTCGCGAGCGTGACGATGATCAACCCGGAGATCAGCGAGCGCGACTTCCTCGAGCGGCACCTGCCGCGGCTGCGCGCCCTCTGCCCGCTCATCTCGGTGTACGGCGACGAGGACGACCGCGCGCTCTTCTGGTCGGAGCTGCTCAACCGCGTGCCCATGCTCGGCAAGCTGAGCGGCGCGCCGTACCGGTGCGCGCTCGCGCCCGGGCAGGCGGTGCGCGCCGGCCGCGCGCGGCGGCCTGCTCATTCCGGATGCACGCGCGCGCCGCGCGCCGCCCGCCCGGCCCCGTCGCGCCGCAGTGCCGAGCCGTGCGTGCAGCGCGGCAACGGCTCGACTCTGCCGCGCGCCGCGCGCAACCGTTCGGCGTGCGCCGCGGCCGCGCTCGCGATGGAGGGCGTCGAGGGGCGGTGGGCGGATATCGACGTGATCGACATGACGTGGCTCTCGTCGAACGTGCACGCGCTTCGTCACAATTCCTTCAATCTGAACCGCTCGCTTGTCGACGACCTGCGCGAGGTGATCGTCGAGGGCAAGCGCGCGGCGCAGCGTAGGTCGCGCCTCGTGCGGCGCGCGGGCAACGTGTTCACCTTCCTGCAGCCGCCATCGCATGTCGTCAACGACTGACGGTACACAAATGAAATGAACGGACGACGCCACTGCGGGGGCGGCCCCGCCGCGCACCCAGGCGAGGCCGCCAGGGTGGCGACAGCGCGCGGGCACGAGCGGTGGATGGCCCCACAGGGTGACTCGACTGTCGCTCATTCGTCGGCGCGCGATTCGGCGGGCTGAAGGGGCAGCAGAAGCGCGAGGGCGCGGCGATCCTCTTGATTGAGAAAGTTGAACATTGAGCACGCGTTTGGCGATGTCTGCACCTCGAGCGCTATCCGCTGCCTCTCAAAGAAGCGGCGGATCGACGGGTCGAGCTGCGCGATGCGCGCGCCGCAGCCAACGACGACAATGTCGACCGGCGGCTCGAGGAGAGGCACGAAGCGGAACGATTCCAGCGAGAGCTCGTCGAGGCTACGCGGCCGCCACAAAAAGCTGGCGTGCGGCGCGACGCACACCGAGCCCTCGAGCTGCAAGCCCGAGACGCGGAAGCCCGTGCGGCTGTACGCGTTCACCATCATGTACGGCTTCTCCGACGACGTGCCGGCGACGCTGAGCAGGTCGACGTTGTACCCGCCATCCCCGGCGGCCCGGCCGCGGCTGCCCGAGCCGAGCCCGCTGCTCGACAGACCCCGCCGCCACGAGGGCTTGTTCCCGAACAACCGCATCGCAGCTCTGGCGACTTCCATCGCTCTCCCACGCCCTCCCACTCTCTCGATCTCCACTCGAACTCGCGATGTCGCGCCCAAAGGCGCGAGCGCGCGCCGCGCGCCTGCGCCACGGGGCCCTCGGCGCGGTGGTCGGTCCCCTTCACGCGATCGCGAGTCTCTCCCACACGACCACGAGGCTCATCCACACGCGCGCGCGCGGTTGCGCAGGTCTTTTTCGACATGACCATCGGATCGAAGGCGGCGGGCCGCCTCGTGATGGAGCTGTACAGCGACGCTTGCCCGAAGACCGCCGAGAACTTCCGCGCGCTGTGCACGGGCGAGAAGGGCATGGGCAAGCAGGGCAAGCCACTTCACTTCAAGAACTCGGCGTTCCACCGCATTATCCCGGGCTTCAGTGCGCGCTCGCGCGCGGCTCGCTCGCACGCCGCGCGTTCTCGCCCGTCGACGTGCTCGCCCAACGTCCGTGGACGGGCGAGCATCGCCCGTCCACGCAGCGTGCTCGCCCAACGTCCGTGGACGGGCGAGCACGTGCACGCGTTGACCAACGCTCCCACTCCGGCGCGCGCCCTCGCAATGCCGGCGTTTGCAGTGTGCCAGGGCGGTGACTTCACCAAGGGCAACGGCACGGGCGGCGAGTCGATTTATGGCGCCAAGTTCCCCGACGAGACCTTTGCGGGCGTGTGCGGCAAGCACACGGGCGCTGGCTGCCTCTCGATGGCCAACGCGGGGCCGAACACCAACGGCTCGCAATTCTTCCTCTGCACGGCGGAGACGCCCTGGCTCGATGGCAAGCACGTCGTCTTCGGTTCGTGGCAGCCCGCGCCGCGCGAGACGGACGCGACGCCCTCCGTCCGCTGCAACGGCCGCGCGCGCCCCGCGCGCCGCGTCCGCCCGCTGCGCGCGCCTCGCGCCGCACCCACTGGCCGCCGCGCTGCGTCGCGCCGGCGCGTCGGCGTGCCCTGTGCCCGCAGGCAAGGTGACGGAAGGCCTCGACGTGCTGAAGAGCATGGAGAAGGTTGGCAGTCAGAGCGGCTCCACTTCGACGCCGGTCATCATCTCCGACTGCGGCCAGATCGCGTGAGCAGCGCGGCGCTTGCTGCGTGCGCGCCGTGCCGACGTCCAAGCCATGGCAGTCTGCAGATTGTACTCACGAGTCGGAGTCGTCATCCTTCTGATTGTCGGCACTTCGCAGCGTCGTCAGCACCGTGCAAAGGTCGATGGACCTTGCCAGCACGCGAGCCGTGCACGCTCCCCAGCCGCCCCCGCCCCTACCGCGCCCCGTGAGATCCCCACACGCACAACGCGCACGACGACGGCGTGCGCCACGCCAGCCTCACTTCTTGGCACCGCGAGGCGGGGTGAGCACGCGCCCGGCAGCCCCAGGAGGCAGCGCCTGCTGCCGGCTGCCGCCCGAGGGCGTCGACAGTCTCGCCTTCTTCTCCGCCGGCTTTAAAATCTGCACGGCGCGAGCGGGCCGGCGTGGCGCGCGGCGTGGCGTGCGGCGCCGGGCGCGAGTCAGCTGAAGCTTGCGCGCGCGCAGGCGAATGGAGACGGCAGCACGCGGCAACGCCCACCCTATGGGTACTCGCACATGCACGCCCGCCGACTCGACGGGCGCGCGCGTCCCCGCGCCAGGCCGCGCGCCCCCGCGCGCCCAGCCGCCGTGCTTCGCCATGCTTCGCCGCACGAACCTGGAAGGAGCACATGAGCGCCTCGTCGACGCTCATCATCGCGCCCGCATTGTCAAACTCGCCGCAGTAGTTGGGCGCGGAGAAGATCGTGACGAGCTGCCGCTTCGCGAAGAACTCGTACCCGTCCTCCACGACCTGGTGCGCGCGGCAGATCAGGTCGAGGTCGTGCCGCTGAAGGAACCGGCTGACGACATCCGCGCCAAAGGTGTACGAGACGCCACGGTCGTTCTCGCCCCAGCCGTGCACGTCCTTATCCGGATCGGACCAGAGCAGGTCGCACAGCAGGCCTGTGTCGGGGATGTCCGTCGGCCGCGGTATCCGCTGGATCTCCGCGAGGTTGTGCAGGTCGGGCGAGAGGCCGCCGTGCATGCACATGATCTTCTCGTCGACGACCGCGCAGACGGGCAGGCAGTTGAAACAATCGGTGAACGTCTTCCACAGCTTGACGTTGTACCGGCGCTTGCACTCGTCGTAAAACCCGTAGATCCGGTTGATCGACGCGCACTCGTGGTTGCCGCGCAGCAGGAAGAAGTTCTCGGCGTACTTGATCTTGTACGCGAGCAGCAGGCAGATCGTCTCGAGCGACTGCTTGCCGCGGTCGACATAGTCACCGAGGAAGAGGTAGTTGGACTCGGGCGGGAAGCCGCCGTATTCAAAGAGCCGGAGGAGATCAAAGTACTGCCCGTGCGTGTCGCCGCAGATCTTGATCGGCGCCTCGAGCTCGAGTAGCATCGGCTGTCGGAGGAAGATCTCGCGCGAGAGCAGGCAGAGCCCGCGGATCTCCTCCTCCTTTAGCTCGACAAGCCGACCCTGCCGGCTGCCGCGCGCCTCCAACAGCCGGTCGATGATGCTGTCCACATCGATCTGCGGGGCCGCCGCCTGCGGAAGGCCCGCCATCCCGTCGCCTTTCCGTTGGCCGCTTGCGACGGGGTACGGCTGACTGACTCTACGAGTCAGACTGTCAGAGAGTACGAGACCGCGACACGGAGCGCCAAGCACTTGTGAGAACGTGAAGGGGAGGACAGGCGCCGAGTGTGACCCGGTCGACACCGTGACCGTCCCTGCGTCGCGAATGCGGGCAGGCTGCCAGGCTCGTGCGATCACGCCGGGGTGCTGCTCTGGCCCAGCGGCGCACAGCGTTGCCTTTTCCTCGCATGCCTGATCATGTCGCACGCAGTGATTCGCCCCGCCTGTCCCGCTTTCCACCTTTGGTAGTCCCGTTGGCCTGCGAGGCCGGTGCGAAAGACTGCGCGCGCGCGGCGAGACGCGCGCAGACGGCGGCCGGGGCGCAGCCCGCAGCGTGAACCGTCGTCGGGCCGCGCAACGCGGGCGGCGCGGCCGCAACCGCGGCACGGGCGGGAAGCGCGCTACACACGCTGCGCAAGCAAGGCTGGCGCGGCCGCGCTGCGCACGTTTGCTCTCGGTCGACGAGAGCCGGTGCGTCAAGCCGCCCGGGTCGCCGTCCGAGCCCGTGAGGCACGTGTCGAGCATGCGCCGGTAGCGCGCCTCGAACGCGTCGGCGAGCACCTTTGGCAGGCCTTCGTCATCCGGCGTGAGCTCGGCGACACGCAGCCCGTGCGCGAAGAAGAACTCGTTCTTGTCGCGCAGGTTCACCACGTCCGGGTCGGCTTTGAGCGCGTTGCGCGTCTGCGGCCCGAAACACTGCGGCGTGAGCACGTCCACGTGGTTTCCGCGGAGGAGTTCGCTCGCGAGGTAGACGGGCAGCTCAATCTTTGCACCGCTCGCGAGCATGTCGCCGTCCCCATCGTCGTCCAGCCACCCCAAGTGGTGCGACTCGTGCAGGAACTCGCATGGCACTTTCTGCGGAACACGCGCGCGCAGGCCGGTCGCGCGCGAGCGGGCAGGGTCGCAGGCCCACATTGAGCGGCGGGCGGATGGGCCCGACACGCCCACGCGCGCCGCACGCGCTCGCGCACCTCCTCCTCGGCGAGCAGGTCGTCGACCATCTGGTCGAACGCGCTCATGCCCCCACCACTGGTCGGTTCATACGCCAAAAGGGCGCGCGTTGTCAGCATGGCCGACCGCTCGAATGGCGCGCCGCCGACGTCGGTGGCGGACCTGCCCGCGGACTTGCCGGCGGGCAAGCACACGCTCCTGCGCGCGCGCGCGTGCGGGCTCGTTGCCGACGTTGCGTTGCTTTCGAAGCGCCTCGCCGCCTTTGCCGTTCTCGGCGGCGGCGGCGGCGGCGGCGGCCGAGGCGCGTGCCGCGTGCTTATCAAGGAGCGCGACGGGTTCTACTCGGCCGAGGCCATCGCGCGCATCGTCGAGCGGTTCGCGCAGCACCCGGCGGCGTGGGTGACCATCGACGGATTCCCTGAGATCGAGCTCACGAGCGCTGGAGCGCCTACCCTCGTCCTGCACTGCACGCGACTCGAGCTCGGCGACGCGCCGGGCGAGGCGCGAGAGGGCGGCGACGCGGCGGCTGCGTGGGTCTGCGAGCCGGACGCGACTGCCGCGCCGCCGGCGTCCATCGCGCCCGTTGCTGGTGCGCCGCGCGCCGAGGCTGCTGCTGCGCTCGGTGCGCCGCACAAGCGCGCGCGCGATGCGACCGAGCCCGTGCGCCGGCACCACGCCAAGAAGGACTCGAGGCATCAGCACTTTGTCTCGTGGCTGTGCGACACGTACGGCGAGGACGCGCTACGCGCGGGTAGCGGCGTGCTCGACGTGGCCGGTGGCGCCGGCGGTGTCGCCTTCCAGCTGAGCGTGCGCCGCGAGATTGACGTTGTCGTCGTCGACCCGCGACCCGTGCGGTGCTCGCCGAGGCAGCGGCGCGCGCTGCGCCACCACGCGGAAAGCGCGACGGCCTTCCGCACGATGGAGCGCGCCGTCGCCGCGCCAGCGGAGACGGCGCGATGCACGCCGCCATCCGCGGCTCCAGTGCCGCACAATCTTGGCGCGCCGCTTCCGACCGACTTTTCGAACGTTGCCAACGAGCTCGGCGCTCGTCCGCGCGTGCTACCCACGCAGCTGCGCGAGCTCTTCGGCGCGCGCTTTGCGCGCGAGCACAGCGCGCTGCTCTCGGCATGTTCGATCGTCGTCGGCATGCACCCGGACGAGGCGACCGAGGCGATCGTCGACTTGGCCGTCGCCGCACGCAAGCCGTTTGCGCTTCTCCCCTGCTGCGTCTTCCCCAAACGCTTCGCCGCGCGCCGGCTGCCCGACGGCAACGAGGTGCGCACGCACGCCGACCTGTGCGTGTACCTCGTGCACAAGGCGCGTCGGCTCTACGCCGCCGTCGCCGCCACGCCCAAGGGCGCGCACCCGCGCGATGGCGAGGCGCGCGAGATTGCGGACAGTACCGGCGTCGCGCTCAACGATGGCGCGGCTGCCGGAGCGCTCCTCGCCGGCGGCGATGGTGACGGCGACGGTGACGCGCGGGTTGGTGACTTTTTCGTCTCGAGTGCCACGCTCGACGGCTTCGAGGGCAGAAACGTGGTCGTCTTCTCGCATCGTGCGGAGGCGTGCGCGCCGAGCGTGGGCCCAAACGGCGGGTGCGTGTCGCAGCCTGGCCAATGACAGCAGCTCTACGCCAACGTCGTAAGGTGAACTTTCAGATTTGCGAGCCTAGGTCCGTGAGACCGCCGTCATTGGCGGCCTCTGCCCGGTTGGCGCGCAACCAACTCAGCGAGCGCACGCTTCAGCATGGCGCGGAATCGGACCGCCGCAGCGAGGCGGGAGCCCGGCGGGCAGGCGGCCGCATCGGCGAGCAGTCGCTCGTCTTGGGCGAGCGTCGTGGTCGACAGCGCCGCGGTGGGCAACGGCGGCAGGGGCGAGCCGTCCGCACTGGCGCCTGGCGACCGTGCGCTGCGCAGCGCTCGTGCGAGCATCAGCACGTCGAGCTCGAGCGCGGGCGGCGAGCCATCGATAAAGCCGTACTCGGCGAGCAGACGATCGTTGGAGAGGGCGCCGCCGCCATACTGTATGAGCACCTGCGGGTGCGGCGGCCGGGCGCGCGCAGCGCACGATCGGCGCGCGCAGAGCCATGCGGCCGCGAGGGCTGTCGCGCGGGAGCGCGCGCGCACCTGCTCGCCGCGCGCAATGTCCCTGGCGGCAAGGACGTTCAGCCGGCCTCCGACGCGGCCCGACGGGATCGCGTTCGCCCTTGACAGGTGGTGGTTGCACATGTCGACGAGCGGGATAAGGAGCTTGCGCGCCGGCGCGGTCGGCAATGCGTCCTGCACGGTGAGCACGCGCGAGAGCACGACCCAGCGCGCCCAGTTGAGCTCCGCTGGGTCGAAGCCGCCGGCATTGGCGGCAGCGCGGAGCGCCGACGCGCGCGCTGCCACCTCCGCCTCGAGCGGCGGCCATTGGAGCTCGCGCAGCTCCTCGTCTGAGAAGAAGTCTGGCGTGCTCAAGTCAGCCGAGCCCATCGGAGGGATCGCGTCGAAGAAAGGGGCGAACGCGAGCGCGCGCGGGTCGGCCGCGCTGCCTGTGCGCGCCGCCCGCAGCGCGTGCCACGCGCCCAAAAAGGCGCGCGCCGCCGGCAGCGGATCGACGGCGTCCACGCCGAGGTCGAGCGCGAGCGCCGATGGGATAGCGATGAGCGCGTCTCCTTTGCGCACATCCTCGGTGGCCATCACGCCGCGTAGGCCGGCAAAGCCAGCGATCGCGACGCGTCGCGACGCGCCGCCCGCGTCGAGCCATGCGTACAGCGCCTCGTACCCTCCGAGCAGCTCCGCCGCGCTCGTCGCGGTCGTGCATCCGGCGGGCGGCGCGCCAAAGCCGCCGCCTGAGCGCGCCGGCATCCCCTTTCCGCCCTTCTTGGCGGCAAGCGTGACGTATGCGCGCGCAGCGCGCGCTCGCGCCGCGCACGCCGGCCGCACCGCGACGCTCCCCACGGCCAGCGACAAAAGAGCGAGCACGCGGACACCCATCGTGCGTACTTCGACAGGTATTTTTCAAAAATGGTCGCAAGCTGGAGTCAGGGCGCCAGGCGCTCGGGCCCGCGCTCCGTTCGTAGCGAGCGTCAGAGCGCGCGGCGTGGGTCCGAATTCAAAGCGACGACCGTGCGCACGTCGGCAGCGGGCCCACGGGCCCACCCACCCCTAGCCAAGAAAAGGGCCCCCGCGCCGCGGCAGGTGCCGTCCACACCGCCGCTGGCGTCCACGTCAGTCTGGACGCCGTGGTCGGCCCGGCGCTGCGGCGGCGCCTGCCCGCACGCCATCTTCACGCGCGCGAGCAGAATGTGCGCGTGCCCGCTCACGACGCACGCGGCGAGCTGAGGTGCATGTGCCGCTCGAGCGCCGCTTCGGCTACGCCGCGCGAGGGCGCGCCCATGCACGCCATCCACGCGTCCGCGCCCATGTGTGAGAACGTGACGAGCAAGACTGAGAAGAGCGCGCGATATTTCACATCCACAATTCCGAAGCACTTCAGGGTCTTCAGCACGTCAGCAGTGGCCTCCTCTCCCACCGTGCCTTTGTGCTCGCGCGAGCGACTTTTTCGTGGATGATGAACGTGGTGTTGAGGACGGCGCTCCTCGCCCAGCGCTCGCGCATCGCCGCGAGGCGGATCGGCACAAGCATCGCCTTCTGGATCCTGCGCGCACGCGGAAGATGTTTGCCGTCCTCGAGCGACTGCGATGCACCCAGATGACGTCGGCGACGAGGATGCAATCCAGCGTTCGTGTTCTTGGCCTTCAGCGTGCCTAGCAGCTTTGCACTCCAAGGGGCGCCAAGCTTGCGCCCAAAGACGCCAATCAGCGACGCAAAGTCATCGACCAGCATCGCCCACATGCACGGGTGCAGCACATTCGACACCGCAACTCTGCACGCGGCCTGCATGACCGACCTGTTGGCGAAGCTTCTGAGACCACTCAGACGAGGAACGAGGGGAATGGCGCCAACGGACCAGCGCTCAAAGCCTGCATCGCAGTATCCCTGCGCTCGCTGCGCATCGCTCCACTTGTGCTGCCCTTCTGCGCCGTCGACGCAGAAGTAGTTGTAGTGAGAGATCATCTGGGACAACGGCTCACGCACGTTGATCGCGTAGACGCACCGCGTGTCGACAAAGTGACAAGCCGCGATCGTCTGATCTCTGTCGCCAAAGAGCACGCGCGTCGCGTTGCGCGCGTGCTGCGGGAGCGCGAACCACCGATCGATGTAGCCTGCGCCGCGCAAGCTGCTAGGCACCAGAGCCTCCGTCCAGCGCCGCAAGCTCGCGAGGGGCCCGTCAGGGAACCAGCACACCCACGACTCGCATGCGCGGCACAGCTCAATCAAGGCCCCCTTGACTGTTGTCCCACCCGCCTTCTGGTTGTGCAAAAAGACGAGCATGTCCACATCGGTCGTGCCGCACCGACCAGAGCCCACACGCGGGCGCAGCTCGCCACGGGCGCTCGCATCGGCGACATCCTCGTTAGCGTAATCGCAAGCAGGCAGGCGGGTGATCGCCGCCGCGTCCGATCGCAGCAATCTGTGGTGCTCCTTTGTCGTCGCATCCCAACATCGCGCAGAGCCCGTGGGGCGTGCCAGCAGTAGCCACACAACCAGCATCCCGTTTGTGGGCCGGCATTGAAATTTTTTGGAAGGCAAAATTTAATGGCAAACGTGTGGCCAACACGTTTGCCAATTTGAGCCCGTTTGCCAAACGTTTGTTCGGCGGTGTTCGACAGACCCTCCCGGCGAACAGTTGGGTGAGCCTCGGTTGGCCCAACTGTTTGGCAGCCTAGCGGACTGCAGCCCCCTCCCTTGAGCGCCCGGCGGCCGGCAGCCAGCAGCCCGCGAGCACCGTGTCGGCTGACTAATGTTCCCCGAGCACCCGCGGTGCGTGGGCGGGGGCATTTGCTGCCTGTCCTCGAGCCTCTGCGTGTGCGGCGCGCGGCGGCTAGGCGCGAGGGGGCGGCTAGGCACGAGGGGGCCGTTGGGCCTGCTCCGCCGGTCGCCTCGCTGCACGGCGTCGGCGTTCCGGCTAAGCGCTGATGACTGAAAGAAAAAAAGAAGAAAAAACGCACCGAGTCCCTGACAGCATGGATGCGTCGATGTGCCGGCGAGGGGTGGCTAGGCGTGTGTGGGTGTCCGCCCATGACGCGTCCTGCCACGTCCTTGCCGTCCCGGCCGTTCCCGCTGCCGGCGTGCACAGGGTCGACGCCCTGATTTCGGCCTGATGTTGCGTGCGCCCTTTCGCTCGCTCCGTTTGTCCAGCCTCGGCCCCGTGCGCGCCCCTCCTGCTGACCCGCCTGTAAGCGTCGTTAGTATTTTCAAAGGGGGCGCCATACCGCAACATAATGGCCGCGTGAGAGGCGTACGCGCGCAGCACGCCTCGGGCGCATGTGGCCGCCGCCGGGGCACGCGCCAATGCATTACCCGCCGCCGCCGTCGCTCGGCCACCCGCCACCACCCGCGCGCCCGCTCGGCTACGCGACGTTCCCGCACATGCCCGGGATGCTGGCGCAGCCGGCACCCCCGCCGTTCCCGCCGACCGCACCGCCCTCGATCAACTTTGCGCGCCCGCCAGCGGCTTACGCGTCGCACGCGCCGCACATGCAGTCGCAGGGCCTGCCTGCGCCGCCGCCGCCTTTGGCCATGCACTGGGGCCCGCAAATGTGGCCCGCGCAGCCGCCGATGCCGCCGTGGCCCGCGCAGCACCGCCCCCCGCCTCCTCCATTCCACACCGCGCCGTACGGCGCGGGTGGGCGCGGCGGCGGCGGCGGCGGGCGCGCGCGCCGCGGGCGTGGGCGCGGTGGTGGTGCTGGTGGCCGAGCGGGCGGCGGGTATGCGCACGCTGCGGGGCCAAGCACGCAACACGCCACGCTGGGCGTCGGCGTGCCGCCCGTCGAGCGCGCCACGCGGCCCGCCGACAGCCGCTCGTCGGCCGAGCTGCGGTGCGAGCCGTGCGACCGGTCGTTCGGCAGCGTGAAGGATCATGCCGCGCATCTCAGCACGCACGTGCGCTGCCCGCACTGCGCCTTCGAGGGCTGCCGGCGCGCGGTCAACATTCACCAGCAGGACGCGCATGGCACCGGCCCGGGCGCGGCGCGCGGCCTCGGCGGTGGCGCGGGCGCGCGCGTCGGCTCGGTGCGGGCCGACGAGGCGGAGGACGATGGCGCGGAGCGCAGCGAGGACGAGGAGGAGTGCTTCGTCCGCCAGCGCGCCGCCACCGGCGCCATTCCCACCGCGCCCAGCTGTTCGCCCGCCGAGACTCCCGAAGAGCTCGCCGCGTACCTCGCCGCGCGCAAACGATTTTATCCAACCGCCGCGAATGTCGCGCGCAAGGTGCGCCGGCGCAGCCGCGCGGCGCGCGTGCGCGCACGAGCGCTCTCGCGCCCGCGCCGACCGGCCACCGAGCGGTGCGAGCAAAGCCCACCGCCAGCAGAGCGTGCGCGCAAGGGGCGAGCGGTTGGCGCGCGCGCGCGCCAACGCGCGGCTCAGCTCGCACCATCCCCTCGCGTCGCGCGCGCGCCACCGCCGCGTGCGCAGGCGCAGGCGCTCGCCGAGGCCGCCGCTCGCGGCGAACTGCCCAAGGAGCACCAGCGCAAGCGCGGCCGCGACGCTGGTGCGGCCGAGGGCGGGCGTGGTGGCGGTGGCAAGCGTGGCGGGCCACGGCGCGCCTGTCCGTTCTTCATCTCGCCGCGAGGCTGCCGCAACGGCGCGCGGTGCAAGTTCGCACACGGCGATGAGACGCCCGCCGCGCTGACGCCCGCGAACGCGCCGCCGGCCGTCGCGCCGGCCGCTGCCTCGGCTGCGCCGGCGGCCGCGCCGCTCGGCGCGCTGGCCGGCCTCATTGCGGCGTACGGCGAGTCGAGCCGGTCGAGCGTCGCGCCAGACGATGGCGCCACGCTCGGCGTCATTGAGAGCGCGGACAACGTGCCTGACGAAACGAGCGATGCCGCCAACCCGCTCACGCACGCTGCGGCGGCCGGCGGTGCAGCGGCCGGCTACGCAGACGAGCCGCGCTCAGGCGAGCCTGTTGGCTGTGCGGCGACGGTCAGGGCCGCTTCGACGGCCGATGCTGGTGCGCGTGCGAGCGTGGGCGCGGCGCTGCCAGACGAGCACCGCAAGCCCGCCGCCGCGTCGTGCGATCGGATCGCCGCGCGCGCCGCGCCGCATGAGCGCGCGCAGCAGCCGGCGCGGGCGGAGTCTGTGCGGCACAGCGCGCCGACGTTGCTCCAAAAGCTGCTCGCCAAGGAGATTCGCGCGGAGAAGAGCCTCGTGCTCCAGTGCATCCGGCACATCACGTCGCACGACTTCCTGCACGTCGCCGACCGGCAGTGAGCTGTGGGCAGCGCTTTCGGCCGCACTGAGGCTCGCTGCTCGCACCTGCCGTGGGACCAGGCGGGGCCAGGGCCGCCCACGGCTCCTGGGCGGGCCATGGGAGTGCCGTTCGACGGTGCGAGCGTGCGAGTGCGAGACGATGCAACGCGGCCCTCGGCCCTCCCCTGGCCGGCTGGCCCGCCCAGTTTGACATTGGTGGCTACTCGATTCCCCCGCAGCTGGTGCTGGCCCGCCCTAACCCTAACCCGATTACAAAGACGAGCTCATGGCCACGCGCACCCCTTCGCCAGACGCCGACCCGAGCAAGCGGCCAGGCCTGACCGAGATGGTCTCCAAGCGCGCGCCGCGCACGGGCAAGAAGTACGTCGTCCTCGGCACAGGCAACGTCGGCCTGACGCTCGTCGAGGCGCTCATCGCGCGCGGCGAGACCGACGTCGTCGGTTTCGACATCGTTGCGCCGCGACGTGCGCCGGCCAAGCATTTCACCTTCGTGTGCGGCGATGTTGCCAAGTACGATGACGTGCGCGCCGCGCTCGCCGGCGCGGATGTTGCGTTCGCGACGTTTGCGCTCATCCGGTACCAGGAGCGGCTCGCGCACGACTACCCGGTCAGTCACGCGGTCAACGTCGTCGGGACGGAGCACGTGATCCGCGCGTGCGTTGAGCAGAGCGTGCCGCTGCTCGTGCAGACCTCGACGAGCAACGTCGTGCTCACCGCCGCGCAGTATGGCCGGGAGGACCTGGACGAGGCGGAGCCGTACTGCACGGCCAAAACCTCGCCGAACCATTACGGCTGGACGAAGGCGCAGGCGGAGCAGCTCGTGCTCGCGGCGAACGGCAAGCCGCTCGCGTCGGGTAAAGGCGTGCTCACGACCGTCGCGCTCCGGCCGTGCTCCGGCATCTTTGGCCCGTCGGACGGGATGATCGCCGAGGGGACGCTGCGCAACCTGCACACCAAGGGGAGCGAGGCAGTCGTAGGCACGGGCCGCATGGACTGGCTCTTCTGTGAGGACCTGGTGTACGCGGAGCTCCTTGCCGAGCGCAAGATGGCCGACGAGCCCTCCGCTATCGGCGGCCAGGCGCTGTGCGTGTGCGCCGACGCGCCGCTCCCCGGGTACGACTTCAACCTGGCGCTTCAATTCTACTATGACAAGCTGACGGGCAAGAAGACGACGCTGACGATCGCGCCGATCTGGCTGCTTTACACCATCGCCTTCTTCGTCGAGCTCTACGCGCGGCTCACGCACCGCAAGGTGCCCGGCGACCTGGCCAAGCTGACGCCGTGCATGCTCGACGCAGCCACGTCGTCGTACGCGTGCAACGGCGCGAAGGCGCGACGCGTGCTCGGGTTCGAGCCGCTCTACACGTTTGACGAGGCGGCGCACCGCACGGTCAGCCTCTGGCTCGAGAGGCAGGGCGGCGCTGAGTGAACCCTGATTTTGATTTCAACGATCCGGCTGCAGCCCTCAGCCGATCACGGCCTGCGTTCTAGCACGGCCACGACGTGGCAGCTCACCGCGCGCTTCTCGCCGACGGCGTCCACTTTTTCGTGCGTGCGCGCCTTGACGTTGATGCGCGACGTCGGGCAGCACAGCAGCTGCGCAATGTTGTCGACCATCGCGCGCTTGTGGTCAAAGGGCTCGCCGGCGGTTGCGAGCGGGTGGTCCTTGACAATCATGCGCGGCGCCTGCGCGATGAGCGTCACGTCGACATTGCCGATCCTGTACCCGCGCAAATCCATCTGCCGGTACGCCTCGCGCATGAACACGTCGGACGCGGCGCCCTTCCAGCGCGCATCCGTGTCGGGGAAGAACTGGCCAATGTCGGGGAGGGTGAGCGCGCCAAAGATCGAGTCGACAATGGAATGGTAGATCACGTCACCATCCGAGTGCGCCACGATCCCGAGCTCAAAATCGCGGAAGACGACGCCGCCGATGGTGACGGGCCCGCCGACCTCGGGGTCGTCGTGCGGCGCCATACGGTGGATGTCGAAGCCGTGGCCGATGCGGATCGGCGGCTCGGCCCACTGCAGTGCGTCGGGCGCGCCGACGGCGCCCGCCGCGCGCAGCGCGTAGCCGCCGCGCACGTGCACGTGCGCCGGCGGAGCCGCCGTGAGCGCCAACCACGTGCACGCGCCGGCGAGCGCCATCATCAAAGTCCTCGATTACGCTACTCCAGCGATAGGCTGCGGCGCGGCAAGGGGGGAGGGAGCAATTTGAGCCCGAACGCGCGAGGATGGAGGCGGCGATCGGCGCGGCGGAGCACCAGGTGATGGGCCCGCTGTTCACGCGCGTCTCCTTCCGCGTGCGCTGCCCCGAGACGCGCTTCGGCGAGTCGGTCGCCGTATGCGGCGAGCTGCCCGAGTTTGGCGGCTGGGACCCGGCGCAGGCGCTCCAGCTGCACACGTCGGCGGACACGTTTCCGATCTGGCAGTCGGATACGGTGCTGATCGGCTCGTACGTTTCGTGCGTGCAGTTCAAGTTTGTGATCATCCCCGCTGACGGCGGTGTCGTCGGCGCGCCCGTCCGGTGGGAGCAGCTGCCGTGCAACCGCCAATTCTCGCCCGTCGGCGAGGAGCTCTCGCTGCTGTGCGAGTACGGCGTGCTCGCGATCTCGGAGGCGCGCTCGAACGCGGCAACGCCCGAGCTCTCCGCGCTCGACGTCTCCGCGCCCGACGTGACCGCATCGCTCGAGCTCCCGCAGTCGCTCGCCGAGGTCGCGCGGCGCGCGCGCGCGCCCGCACTCGCGAACCCGCTCGACGGGCGCGAGCGTGTGCTGATCGTGATGCACCGGCTGCCCCTGCAGCTGAGCCGCGACGAGGCGACGGGCGCGTGGTCCGCGCGCTGGGACGAGGGCTCGATGTGGGCCACAAGCGTCGATGGCGGCCGTCCGGCTCTCTCGTCGATCGGCTGCGCGACCGTCTTCGTCGGCTCGCCCGGCCGGCCCGTGCCGAGCGACGAGCAGTCGGCGGTGACGGCGCTTCTCGCGGCGCACGGCTGCATCCCGGTGTACATCGACCCGTGGGAGCTCAACGAGTCCTTTGGCCAATACACCAAGCACCAGCTCTGGCCGTTACTTCATTTTGAGCTACCCGCGCTGCCGCACGTCCAGCTCTCGCCGTCGAGCGCCGACGCTGGCGCGGGCGGCGCGGGCACGGGCAGCTCGCTCGCGGGCGGCGGTGGCGCGGGAGCTTCGGCGTGCGCCTCGGCCGCGTCCATGCCGTGCGGCCCGTACCGCGCCGCCAAGGAGCAGTGGGAGGCGTACAAAGTGGTGAACCAGCTTTTCGCGAATGTGCTCAAGGCGCAGCTGCGCGCGAGGGACATGGTTTGGGTACACGGGCATCACCTGCTGCTCGTGCCCGAGCGCGTGTCGCGCGAGTGCCGCGAGCGGCACGTGCCGATCGGCCTCTTCGTGCACACGCCCTTCCCGTCCGTCGCCGTCTTCTCTGCGCTGCCGCAGCGCAAAGTGGTCCTGGAGGCCATGCTGCACGCACATATCATTGGATTCCATTTGTACGAGTACGCGCGGAATTTCCTCATCGCGTCGCGCCGGCTGCTCGGCCTCGTCGAGCCGACGAAAGGGACGCAGCACATGTCGAGCGGCATGCTCGGCCTCGAGGTCAACTCGCGCCAGGTTGTCATCTCGATCTCGCACGTTGGTCAGCGCCGCGCGCGCGCCGCCAAGCCACCGCGTGCCGCATGTTGCGTGCTGCGTGCCACGTTTTGCGTGCCGCACAGCGCCTGCGCACCCGCGACGGGCGCCATGCACTCACCAATCCCCACCCCCATCTTACAAACCCCTGCCTGAGCCTCTGCAGGCATTGAGCCCTCCATCGTTAAAAGTCGGCTGGGGTCAGACGAGGTGCAAGCGGCCGTGCGCAGGCTGCGCGACAAGCTCGACATGGGCGGCAGAGTCGTGATCGGCGGCGTGGAGTGGCTCGCATCGATGCAGGGCGCGCCGATCAAGTTGATGGCGTACGAGTCGCTGCTCGAGAACTATGCAAAGTACCGAGGCGCCGTGACGCTCTTACAAGTCGGCGTGCCCGTCGCGGGACGCGCGTCCGACCTGGGCGCCGACGTGCAGGGCACGTGCCGCGTGATCGCTGCGCGGATCCGGCAGCGCTTTGGCGCGCACGCGCTGCAGTACATCGAGGTCGGCTTCGCGCCGAGCGCCGAGCAGCAACCCGCCACGTCGGAGCTCGAGATTGGCTTTGGCGAGTGGTGCGTGTCGATGCGCGTCGCCGTGTGGACGTTGCTCGACGTCCTTGTCGTCACCGCGACGCGCGACGGCCTGAATCTCCTCCCGTTCGAATACGTCTGCGCGCGCCGACTGCACGCCGGCGGCGGCGTGTGCGTGCTCTCCGAGTTTGCGGGCTGCTCGCGCGTCCTCAACGGGGCGATCCGCGTGAACCCCTTCTCCTTGTCGTCGGTCGTTGAGGCGATCGACCGCGCGCTCTCGCTCGACCGGCGCGACGCCGAGGCGCGCATGGCCAAAGACTGGGCGTTCCTCGACGCGCACACGACGAGCAGCTGGGTGCAGCTCTTCGTGCGTGACCTCAAGCGGGTGCGGCAGCGCGGCGCTCCGCTCTGCTCGGCTCAACGCCGCGCGCGGCGGCGGTGGCGGCGGCTGCCATGGCGCGCGCGCGCGCGCGCGCGCGCACGCTGTGCGCCTCACTCGGCGCGACGCGCCGGCACGCCCCGCCGCCCGCTCCGCCCGGTCTGTCGGGCAGGTCCTCATCGCTGACGACGAGCGCAACGCGAGCGTGCTCGGCGGCGAAGGCGCTTTGGCAACTGACGGCGTGCCTGCGCCGGGCCTCGGCATCCAGGTGCGCGGCGCACGCGGCTCGCGACACGCCCGCGCCATGTTCCGAGCCCTTGGGCGGTCGGAGCCGCCACCCCTCCCGCCGGTCCCCTCGACGCCGCTCACTCCCCCAACAAAACTCAAAAATCAATCCAACAAAACAAAGAGAAATCCCCCAAAATCCCCCCCCCTCCCCCCCCCACCCCCCCCCCCCCCCCCCAAAAAAAAAACGACTCGTCGGTGCTCACTGCTCACCGTCCCGTGCGCTGCGCCCTCTGCCGCGCGCCTCGTGCGCAGGTGCCTCTCCCGCGCAAGCTCGAGGTCGAGCCTCTCGTCCGGGCGTACCGCGCTGCGAGTCGGCGCGTCTTTTGCTTTGGGCTTGACGGAACCCTCATTCCTCAGGTGCGCCACTGTGCGCCGCTGTGCGCCGCTGTGCGCCACTGTGCGCCACTGTGCGCCCCTGTGCGCCACTGTGCGCCGCTGTGCGGGCTACTGCGGGCGAACAAGCGGCGCGCGCCTCCGCCGGCTCGCGCGCGTCTGCCATCCACGGCGCCTCGCCCGGCTGCGCGCCAACGCGCTCCGCGCCGTGCGCCGCGCGCGCGCGCTCGCGCGTTGCAGGACACGGTGATTACTCACCTCAAGGAGAATCACGACTTTGTTGGCCGCGGACAGGCGCCATCGCCCGCTGTGCTCCACTGTCTGCGCGCGCTCGCCTCCGACCCGGCGAACGAGGTGCACGTGCTCTCCGGGCGCGGCTCGTCAGATATGTCAGCCATCCTTGGCTCATTTGAACGGCTTGGCCTCTCCGCGGAGCTTGGCTATTTGCGCAGGGCGCCGGGCAAGAGCGCGTGGGAGCGCTGTTCGCACGGCGCCGAGTGCAATCAGTGGCGACAGGAGGCGAAGGCTGGTGCGTGGCACGCGCAACGCCGCGTCCTGCATGCACGCCTCGTTCCACGCATCGCCCGCTGCCACCGCCGAGCGCACCCTCGAGCCCCTGCTCCTGTCCCCATGCGATCTGCTCTCGCGTGCGGCACGCTCCGCTGCACCGGCCTCACGCCGCACGCGCGCCTCCACCACCCAACTTCCCTCCACCATTCCCCCCCCCCCCCCCCCCCCCCCCCCCACCCCTCCTTCCGGGGCCAACCCGCCCAGTCATGCATTGGTTTACGACCCGCACGAATGGCTCGTACTCACGATGGCAGCAGTCCGCGGCCGTCTGGTGCTACCACGATGCCGATCCGGACTTTGGGCGGTACCAAGGCAAGCAGCTGCACGCGCAGCTTGTGCAGCAGCTCGGGCCGTACCCCGTCTCTGTCGTGCACTCGCTCTCAAAGCGCACCGTCGAGGTGCGCATCCGCGCGGTCAACAAGGGCCTCACCGTCGACTCGATCCTTTGCCAGCCGGCCAACCGGCAGGCTGACTTTGTGCTCTGCTGCGGCGACGATCACTCGGACGAGTACATGTTCTCCGCAGCGATTGCACGCGCGCGCGCGCCGCTGCCGCCCGTCACTAGCGCGCCCGCCGGCGCGCAAAAGGGCGCGCCGCCTTCGCGCCGCACGTTCAACGTGACGGTTGGGCGCAAGCTGTCGCGCGCGGCGCTTTACGTGGAGGACACGCGGCAGGTGCTCTTCTTCCTGCAGGCGCTCACGCAGCACGCGATCACCGGCGCGCTCGGCCGAGCGTGACGTTGCAGGGTCTGCGCGCGCACGCGATTGTCATCTTGAGTGGCAAGGTGAAGTGACAGTGACGCATGCCATCCGGTGTCCGGTTCGCTTGCAAGCTGCGATTGCAAATCGACAACAGCCAGTGCAGCCGCGAGCTGCAGCTGTCGTCACACGTACCGAGGCGTCGCGCAAACACCCCGTGGCGCCCTAGTACGGCTTGACCGCGGCGGAGGCCTGCTCGAGCTTCTTGTAGCCGACGAACGCGAGGCCGGCGAGCACGGCAATCACGAAGAGCGACGGCCCGACCCGATCGTCGAGGTGGTCGACCTTTGCCTTGAGAGCCTCGGCCCTCCACATGAACATGTACCACGCGTAAAGAATGAAGATGGCTGCCAGGGGGCGGGGTGGGGTGGAACGGGGCGGGGCGGGGAGGCGCGGCGCGTGGGCGGCGGGCGCGCGCGGCGGTCGGGAAAGGGGCACGCGGCACGGCGCGGCGCGGCGCGGCGCACGCACCCGAGAAGGCGGTGAGGAGGAGGCCGGGCAGCGCGAGCGACGGATCGTCGGCGCCCTCCGCCATGATGGCCATCGCGACCGCGCCGAGCGTCACGCACATGTGCATCCAGTGGAGGAAGGTGCGCTCGTTGGCGAAGTAGACCTTGGGCTCGATCTTGGCCGGCGTCAGCTTCTTCAGCGCGCCGGTCGTCACGTTGGGCTGGTCGGGCTTGAACGTGCGGCGCAGCCAGCCTGCGAAACCAGTCGGCGGCTTGCGCTCGACCGCCTGCAGCGCGATCGTGTTGCGGCGCGTGAGGAGCGGCGCCTCGAGGCCACCTTCGGCAGCGGCATCGACGGGCGCGGCCATCTCGTCCTCCTTGCGCTGCGTCAGCCGCCGCTCGATCATCGCGAGCGGGCCCGACAGGTCGGACGACTTGGTCAGGATGAACGGCTGGTAGGAGAGCTTCTCAGACGTCTGCACAAACGCCGGCAGGTCGGACACCTTGTCGTGCTCCTGCGCGGCCTGCAGAATGATGGACTGGGAGAGCTGCGAGAATTCGCTCAATTCGATCACCTGCTTCATGCACCGCTGCACCGACGCGAGCAGCTCGTCAACGTTCTTGGTCCGGTCCTGCGAGTTGGTCTCGAGGCCCGACACCTGCGAGCGGAGCTCGGCGCTGACCGAGACGAAGAACTGGTTGGTTTTGGAGAGCTCGTCGTCGACGGCCGAACGGAACGCCACCTCCGCAGAGCCCGCCGCCGCAACGCGCTCCGACACGTCGACGGACGTGCGCTTCATGTCAGTCGACATCCGCATCGACGACGAGTCGCCGAGCTCCGCGATGAGCTTGCGCAGGCGCGGCAGGTTGGGGTAGTGGGCGGCGTAGGCGCGAATCTGCTTGTCCGAGAAGAGGTCCGTCGCCTCCGTCTCGTCATCCGAATCCACCGCGTGCGACGAGGCCTGCATGCTGCGCGTCCGTGCGCTCTCCCCCGACCCCCCTCGTTTCTCGCCGAGGCCCCTCGGTCCCGTCTCGTCGTACGGTACTCACGCCCCGGGCCGGCAGTTTCGCCGCGGCGATTGCCCAAAATATGCAAAAAGAGCGGCCGAAAGGGTGGAGTCGCGCACGACGAGCTCAGCACCCCGCTGGTCGCCATGAAGTTTGGGCACAAGCTGCTGGAGATGCGCACGCCCGAGTGGGCGAGCTTCTATCCGGACTACGATGGGCTGAAGAAGATGCTGCTCGAGATGGCCAAGACCGGACAGAACCGCGCGATCCGCGGCCGCGCCGACCTCGGCACGCACTCGATCGGCGGCACGGAGGAGCGGATCAAGGCGGCCGGGCCGAGCGAGATTGAGTTCATGCGCCGGCTGGAGGGCGAGATCGACAAGGTGAGCAAGCACTACACGAAGGAGGCTGGGCAGCTCAAGCGCCGCGTCGAGGAGCTCGAGCAGCGCTACGCGTCCGCCGCGGCGAGCGGGCTGAACGGCGCGGACATCATCGACATCACAAACGACGTGGAGCGGTGCGAGACAACGCTGCTCAAGATCGATGAGTTCGTCAACCTGTCGTACTCGGCGCTGATCAAGATCCTCAAGAAGCACGACAAGCACTCTTCGTGCCCCATCCTCCTCGCCTACTCGGTCAAGCTGCAGGACGCGCCGTTCCTGCGCGAGAAGCTGACGCACGTCATCATGGTCCTCTCGAATCTCAACGCAAAGCTCATGGGCAAGGAGGCGAAGACGGAGGCGCAGTTTGACCCGAATCAGGCGGGCGGCACATCCTTCATGCGCAAGACCACAAAGTACTGGGTGCGCATGCGCGACCTCACGCGCGTCAAGTGCATCATCCTCAAGCAGCTGCCCGTCTACAAGTTCACCGAGGGCGACGCCGACTCGGACCGCGTCACATCTGTCTACTTTGACAACGACAACCTTGACTTGTACACGGGGCGGCTGCACAAGACGCCCGGCGCCATCGCAGTCCGGATGCGCTGGTACGGGGCTGACCCGACCGACGACACGCCAGTATACGTCGAGCGCAAGGTGCACAACGAGGCCTGGTCAGACGCGCTGAGCGCGCGCGCACGCGCGCGCGCGCCGCGCCACGCGCGCGAGGCGGAGCGGGGCGGCGGGCCCGCGCGCTCACGCGGCACGGCGGCGACGTGCCACGCGCCGCGCCGGTAGGTACGGCGGCGAGTCGGTGAAGGAGCGCTTCTCTTTGCCCGACAAGGACGTCCAGGCCTACCTCGAGGGCCGCATTACGCCAGCGGGCGTGCGCGACATCTTGCGCGCGGACAAGAGCTTCAAGGGCGACCTCGAGGCGGCGGTGAAGCTCGCGGCGGAGGTGCAGGGCCACGTGCTCAACAAGAAGCTCAAGCCAATGCTGCGCACGCAGTACATGCGCACCGCCTTCCAGAAGAAGGGCGACGCGACGGTGCGCGCCCACGTGCCGCGAACGCGCGCGCCGCGCCGGCGCGCAGCTCAACGCACACACGCACACGCGCGCGCACACACACCGCGCGCGCGCGCGTGCTCGCCGGCGCGTGCTTGCAGGTACGCTCGTCGCTCGACACGGAGTTGTGCATGGCGCTCGAGCCCGTGGAGAAGGGGCAGTATCGCTACAAGGGCGGCCTCACACCCGAACAGATCTGCCAGGTGCGCCGCGCGCCGAGCAGCGCCACGCCGCGCGAGCGCACGCGCCGGTGCTCACGCGCGGCGTGGCGCGCGGCATGGCGCGCATTCGGTGGACGGGGCAGTTCCCGCACGGCGTGCTCGAGGTGAAGTTGCAGCTGCAGGGCGACCAGCAGACGCCCGCGTGGGTGAACGACCTGCTCGAGTCTGGGCTCCTTACCGAGGTACGTGCACGCCCGCTCCCCTTCTCCCGAGGCTGCGCTTTCGCGCTGACCAGCCGCTATGGTTTGCTTGATGGCCGCAACGCGCGACACGGCGCCCGTTACTGAGCGTCCGCCGTCGCGCGCGCCGCGCGCGTCCGCAGGTGAACAAATTTGGCAAATTCGTCCATGGGCTCGCCGCACTGCTGCCCGCCTCGCGCGTCAAGGAGCTGCCCTACTGGTTCCACCTCGTCAACGCGGAGGAGGAGGGAGAGGCCAAGCAGGACGCCGACGCCGAGGACTTTGTGCCCGCGGGCAAGCCACGCGCCGCGACAGCTTACCAATCGGCGACGAGGTACACGCCGCCAGAGCCCTCGTGCTTGGAGTACGTGGCCAAGCTCTTCTTGCACTGGTCGCGCCCGACCGCCTTCCAGAAGGTCAACACGGGCAAGCTCGTCGTTGAGCCGAAGGCACGCGCGCAGGCGCGCCATTCCGCCATTCCGCCACTCCGCCATCCCGCCATCCCGCCATTCCGCCACTCCGCCATTCCGCCATTCCGCCGCTCGCCCCGTCGCCGCAGCCCGCGCGCCGCGCCGCTCACGTGCGCCGCTCGTGCGCGCGCCGTAACGGCAAGTACCCCGCTAGGTTTACTTCGCCAACGAGCGCACCTTCCTCGTGTGGGGCTCGCTATGCACGCAGCTCGGCTCGATCGCGGTGGGCATCCTCGCCATCTCGTTCCATCGCCCCGCGGTGATGCGCGTGGGCATCATGCTGTCCGGTCTCACCTTCCTCTTCTTCCTGTACGCGCTCGTCTCCTTCCAGCGGCGCGCACATGGGCTGCGCATGCGTTCGACCGACGCGCCGTACGACGACCGTTTCGGCCCGACGATGGTCGCGCTCGTCATGTGCGTTGCCCTCGTGCTCAACGCGTACATCTCGATCAGCCAAGGCGTGCAGCCGTTGCCGTAACGTGCGCGCGCCGCGCGGTTTAGAGAGCGGAGCGGGCGGTGGCGGGAGGAGTGGCTGCCTTGCTGGCCAGCGGCGAGGCATTCGTACTGCGAGCGCACACATGTGCGGAGCTGCCCGAAGCGGGGCAAAGGACCGCGAGAAGCTGCCCAAAGTCAGAGATGACCGCTCGGCTGCCGAGAGCCTGAGGTGGTCACTCGAGTCTCATCAACGAGTCAAGTCTGCGTCGTCCCGCCCACTTCCTCACCGCTCGGCGCTCGCAGGCTCCTCCGCCGATCCTCGGCCCTTGGCGCTCACTCGACTTTGACCTCGCCGTAGATGGTGCGCACAAACCAGAAGCACGCCGCAAAGCCGACGGTTCCCGTCAGGATGAAGAAGGTGTACGCCGCGATGAGCATGTAGCACACGTACATGACGACCGAGATCACACGCACGACGACCATCTTTGTCGCGAGGTAGACGAGGGAGTAGGCGAAGAGGTAGAGGCCGGACGAGCCCGCGGTCAGGTACGCGCGCCACCACCAGCGGTAATCCTCAGAGCAGAGCTGGAAGTAGCACATGACGATTGTGATTTCGGCGCATGTGATCAGCAGGATGACAAAGACCACAAAAAGGAAGCCAAAGACGTAGTAGAACTGGTGCAGCCAGATCGAGCTCAAGATGAAGAAGAGCTCGATAAACACCGCGCCGAACGGCAGGATCCCGCCGACGAGCGTGCAGAACGTGGCGGACATGTACCACGGCTGCTCGGGGATCACGCGCGGTATCTGATTGGTGCGGGTTGGCTGCTCGATCACACCCCGCTTGTACCCAAAGTAGGAGCCAGCAAAGACGAGCGGTACCGAGATGCCAAACCAGAGCAGCAGCAGCGCGAAGAGCGTGCCTGCGCGCACGATGAGCGGGCGTTGAGCCGCCGCGTGAGCGCGCGCGCGTGCCGAGCGCGCGCTGGGCTCGTACGCAGGCGCCGCGCGCACGCCGCACCGAAGGGCACGGCGCCTGATGACTTTTGGCCCCAGATGAAGAGGTTGAGCACGAAGAAGACGAGACCCACGATGCCCGGGTACATGGTCGCCGTCTTGAGTGTGTTGCCCTTCCAGTTCGTCCCGCGCCACATCTTGTAGAGCCGCGCGGCGATGTACCCGGCCGCCATGCCTGAGTCGAACAGCGGCCGCGCGCGCGCGCGCGAGGTGGGCGCGAGGCGGCGGACGGGCGAAGGCGCGCGAGCGCGCGCGGCGGCGGCGCGACGCACCCATAAAGACGTAGAGGAGGAGCATGGCGGTCATCAGCCCCCCGCGGTTGGCTGGCGACAGGAAGCCGAGCAGGGCAAAGGTCATCGTGACAAACGTCATCCCAAAGACCTGCGCGCCCGTGCCCACGTAGACGGCGAGGAGGCCAAAGTGCGCGGGCGGTCGGAACACGTCGCCATGCACGAGCTTCCACCCGGACTCCTCGGCCGCGTCCTCCTTGGCGTCGGCCGCATCGTTGTACCGCGAGAGGTCCCGTCGTAGAGTTCGCGCCATGATCAGTGCGACCATGCCCGAGAGGAAGAGGACGATCATCAGCGAGTTGACCATCGAGAACCAGTGGATCTGCTCGTCCGTCGCGTACAGGTACACATCCCACCGGCTCGCCCACTTCACGTCCGAGTACTCCCATTGCACATCATAACTCCACACCACCTCACCCGCGTCCGCGACGGGCTGCGGCGCCGCATCGTGCGAGACGGGCTGTGCGGCGGAGCAGGTGGTGAGCGGCGGCGTCTTGCCGCCCGGCGTGTCCGCTGCCGCCGGCCACGCGCCCGCGTACGCGTGCTTCACCGAGAAGGGCTCGACCTCAAAGCCGACGATGCGCGCGCCGTCGAACGCCGCGTCCGTGTGGTACTTGAGGACAAGGCGGTGGTGGTTGTACACGTACGCGACGCCGTCGGTGGTGCCGGGGATCTCGGCGGAGCCGCGGAAGCCGAGTGGGAACCCGCGCTCGTAGATCGTGATGATGCGCGACGGCGCGTCGGCGGTCGGCGGCTCGACGACGCGCGTCGCGGCGGGCAAATTGTCAACGATCCAGTTCACGCGGTAGTCCTCGGCGATGCGGTGGGCAAATTGGGCCATCTGCTCGGCGGTGTAGGCCGTGCGGCACAGCACCTTGCACCGCTCCTCCACGTGCATCGCGATCTCGTACGGCGAGTTCTCAATCCGGTCGCCGCGCAGGATCTCGCCCAGGTTCTCGGCGACGTGCTCGATCCGCGCCGGCCGGCAGAACGGGAGCGAGTACCACTCGTAAGGGAGCTGCGTCTTGGTCGAGGCGAGCTTGTTCAGCTTCAGCTCAACGCGGTCGCCTTGCGCGTACTCGCGCGGCGCGACGCCAGGCAGGTAGAAGGCGCGCGCGCCGGGCACGGCCGTGGCCGCGGCCATCGCCGCCGCCGCCATGACGAGCGGCGCGAGGCGTGCGCATGCGGCCGCACCGCCGGCGCGGCGGGCGCGGCAGCGGGCGGGCGACGCATCGGGCGAGGCGGCGTCCGGCGAGTCGGACGCCCCGCCGCGGCTGCGCGCCATTTGCGGGTGCGGAGCAGGTTTTTGGGCGACCAAACCAGCAAACGAGGAACGAGCAGCTTGGCCGGAAGGCGTAGCTGAGCCGAGCGAGAGCGGGGGCATCGCGCGCGCTGCGCGGCTTCCGTGCGAAGGCATGTTCGCCAAACGTCGGCGAGCAGCGGGAGCATTGCGCACATGGCTCGGCGCTGGCGTCGTCGAGGCGTGCGGCAATGACAGGGGCGTGGCCGAGCGCGACGGTGGTGGGGCATGACTGAGTATGCTGAATTTCGTCTACAATGCGTTACATGGCCTTGTGGGCAAGTGGATTAAGCCGTCTCGCTTCGGACGAGAAGATCCCGAGTTCGATCCTCGGCAAGGTTGTGTTTTTGTTATCCGACTTTGTTCACTGCGAGCGACAAGCTCATCGTCAAGATCATCGAGACGATCGGGCAAAAGACACGATGCGCTTCCTCTTTGGTCTCGGAGTTTGACAATGAACTGCACCACGACCTGTGTCACGTGCAAGACGCCCGTCTGGGTCAACGGACACGTGCTTGCACGTGTCCGTGGACATCTTGAGCTCGTACAAGAACCTGGCGATGGACGTGAAGTTGGAAATGGTCACTCACAAGATCTGCACGGACGAGCCCACGGTTCTGGGCGAGGGAGAGGAGGGGGCGCTAAACGACGAACGTATATTCGCTCCCGAGGCCGGCCGCGAGCCGCCGCGGCGGCCCGTTTTCAGCCCGCTCGGCTGCGCCGGCGCGTGCGGCTGGAAGTGCGCCGCCAAGTTCGAGCTCGCGCCTCATCGCGCGCGCCTCGACGCTGTGCACGAGCCACGCGGTCAGCGCGAGCTGCTTGCGCCGGCGCACGCTGCTCGAGTGCACGAACGTTGCGACCTTGCGCTGCTCGTCCTGCGCGCGCGCAAAGTGCGCGCGCCACGCGCGCAGCACGCGCGCGCGCGCTACGCCGGCGGCGGAGGGCGGGCTCGTCGGCGCGCGCGCGTCGCCGTGCGCGGCCGGCGCGCCTGTCACCGCGGCCGGCGCGAGCAGCTCAACGGGCGGCGGCGCCTCGGCGTCAAAAACGGCGCACTCGGTCGAAGCAACGTCCACCTGCAAGGTCGCAATCTCGCGCCTCAGCGCCGAGTTATCGTCAAAGCGCGAGCGTAGAAGCTCACGCCCGCGTGACGCGAGCTCGGGCGTGGGCGCCGCGCTGCGCGGCGTGCGGCGCGCACCCACCGCGGGCACGGGCGTGCACCACGCGCGGCGCGCGGCGCTCTGCTGCTGCTGTGCGCCGCCATCGTTGGCCTTGCCACCGGCTGTGCCGCCAGGCGTGCGTGGCGCGGGCGTGGCCGTGCGAGCGAACGCTGGCGCGCGTGGTTCGGCTCCGTCGCGCGGCGCGCCGCCGTTGTCCGCACCGTGCGCGTCAATGCGCGGCCAGAGCGTGGCGAGGCCCGCCGCGCGCGTCTCTGCGGAGTGCACGCTAGACGCGCCATCCACGCCAGGGACGCCATCGTGCACGCCAAGCTGTGCGTGCGTGCCCCACGGGCCGAGGGCCGCCGCATCCGCGTTGGCATCCGCCGCCGGCGCCGCGTCCGCCGCGCACTCGACGGCCGCCGCGCTGACGAGCGCGCGGCGCCACCTGGCGAACGTGTGCGCGCGTGCGCGCGCCTTGTCGGCACGCGCGGCCGCGTCGCGCGCGCGTCGCTCGGCGGCGGCGCCGAGCAGCGCGCCGCGCCAGCGGCGAAGCGTTGCGGCCTGCGCGCGGCCGGGTCCGCCGCCAAGCGCACCGCTGCCCGTGCGTGGCGTGCGAAGCCGCGCGTCCGCGCGCCACGCGCCGAGCGCGGCCGCCTCCGCCTTGGCGTCCGCGTCCGCCGCGGCGTTCGCCGCGCGCGCGAGCCGCTGCGCCTCCGCGCGCCACGCACCGAGCGCAGGGCCTGGCTGCATGCCCGCGCCACCACGCGCCGCGCGCTCGACGGCCGCCGCGCTGACGAGCGCGCGGCGCCACCTGGCGAACGTGTGTGCGCGCGCGCGCACCTTGTCGGCACGCGCGGCCGCGTCACGCGCGCGCCGCTCGGCGGCCGCGCCGAGCAGCGCGCTGCGCCAGCGGCGGAGCGTTGCGACTTGCTTCCTTGCGCGCACTGCACGCAAGCGTGTCTCATCGCGCGCCGCGCTGAGCACGGCCGAGCGCCAGAGCGCGAGCGTGCCTCGCTTGGCGCGCGCGGGCGCCGTGGCGGCGAGCACAGCCGCCGCCGTGCACGTCCGCGCCTCCACGTGCCACGCGCCGACGCTCGCCGCCTGCGCGCGACTTGCCGCGGCGCGCGCGGGCTGCGGCGAGCGCAGGCGCGCGTCGCCGCGCCAGCGCGCGATTGTCGCGGCTTGCGCGAGCCGGCTCGCGGCAGCTGCCGCGACCGCCTCGGCCGTGAGCGCGCGCGCGTCGCCGCGCGAGCTCGCGCGCGCCGGCGCGCGCGCGCGGCGGGGCGCAGCCGCGTCTGCCGCACTGATCAGCGCGCGCCGCCATCGCTCGAGCGCGGCGGCTCGCTGTGCATGCGCGCCGAGGACATGCGCCGCGTCCTCGGCGCGCAGCACCGCGTCCGCCGCGTCGTCGACGGCGTGCCCGTCCGCCGCGCGCGCGCAGCCCGTTTCGACGGCGTGCGCCGCGTAGCGCGCGAGCGCCTCAACGTCCGCCTCGGCGAGGCGCGCGGCCGCGCGCGCCTCGGCAGCCGCAGCGGTCGCGGCCGCGACCGTCGGCGACATGGTCGTGGCCGTCGCCGGCGCGCCGCCGCGCTCGACGGCCGCCACGTGCTCGCGCTCGAGCTCGGCCGCTCGCGTCGCCATCGCCGCCGCGGCCTCGCGCGCGCCGCGCGCCGCCGCTTCGAGCGCGGCGCTTTGCGTTTCCGGCGTGTCGCGTGCACCGGCGCGCGGCGCGCGCTCGGCGGCGGCGGCGGCGGCGGCGGCGGCGGTGGTGGCGGCGGTGGCGGCGGCGGTCGCGGCGATCTCGTCGCGTGCGGCCGCGCGCTGCGCGTCGAGCAGCGCCTTGGCGGCGGCCTCTTCGGCGCGCAGCGCGCGCACCGCCGTTTGAGCGGCCGCCGCCTCAGCGCGCGCCGCGCGCGCCGCCGCCTCCGCGTCCGCACGCACGCGCGCGGCCGCCTCAGCCGCCGCCTCGTCTTCGACCGCGCGCGCGCGTGCGGCGGCCGACGCATCCGCGGCGACGCGCGCTCGCGCCGACACGGCCGCCTCGCGCGCCGCGCGCTCGTCCGCGGCGAGCGCGTCGGCGCGCGCGGCGAGGGCGACGAGGCGCTCGCGCGCGGCGGCGGCGAGCGCCTCGTCGCGCTCACGCCGCGCCGCCGCGTCGGCCGCGTCGGCCGTCGCCGCGTCGCACGCCGCCGCGGCGGCGGCGGCGCGCGCTTCGGCCTCGGCCGCGAGCTCGGCGGCGCGCGACGCGGCGGCCGCGCCCAGCGCCTCGTCGCGCGCGCGCCGCTCGGCCGCCGCCGCCGCCGCGGCCTCCTCCGCACCGCGCCTCTGCCTCGCCTCGTCTGCCGCGCGCCGCAGCTCAGCAAGCGTTGCGCGCACGCTGCTCTCATTCCCCTCCCCGTCCCCGTCCCCGTCCCCGTCCCCGTCCCCGTCCCCGTCCCCGTCCCTGTCCCCGCCCACACGGCGCGGCGCCGAGCGGACGCCCGGAGAGCCGGCATCGGCGAAAGCTGCGCAGAGCGCACTTGGCGGCGGCACGCCGCCATCGCCGCTGCGCCGGACGCACGCGCCGCCGGCGTGCGGTGGGTGCGTCGCTGGCGTCGCGACGACGGCCGGCGCGCGCGGGCCGTCGGCGCGCGGCGACGCGCGGCCGGGCGGCGCGCGGCGCGGCAACGGCGGCGCGCCGCCGACGGCGGCGGAGAAGGCGGCGCGCGCGCCCGCCGACTCAGCGGCCGAGCGCGCGGGCTGCCGCGCCGCCATCGTCGGCGGCGGGAGCGGCAGCAGCGGCGGCGGTGGCGGCGGCGGTGACGGCGGCGACGCGCGGCTGAGACGGAGCGACGCGGGCGCCGACGCGCCGAATGGCGACGCGCGCGCCGCCTCGGCCGACGCGCGCGCGCCGCCACCCGCCGCCGGTGTGCCGCCGCCGCCGAGACCGAGACCGCCGCCACCGCCTCCGCCGCCTCCGCTGCCGCCAGTGCGCACGACTGTGTCAAGCTCGCGCGACGCGACGCGCGCGCGCTCGACCGACCGCTCCGTCAAGATCGCCGCGATCGCCGTCTGGTGCGCGTCGACGCGCCGTTCGTAGCGCGAGAGTGCCGCCGACGAGCGGAGCGCACGCAGCGCGCGCGCGAGGTGCAGCGCGCGCGCCATATCGCGCGCGTGCTCGCCGCGCGCGACGCGCGCGTCGACGGCGGCGCGCCACGCGCGCACGCACTCCGCCACGCGGTGCGCGGCCGCGCGCCTCGTGCGGTCGGCGCCGTCGGCGCGCGCGCGCGCGCGCGCGGCCGCGGCCGTGCGCAGCGCGCGCAGCGCGGCGCGCGCGAGCTGAGCGGCGGCGGCGGCGCGCGCGCCGACGGCCGACGGCGCGTCGGCGCACGCCCGTGCCGCGCTGCTCCAATGTCGAAACGCGCCGGCGGCGCGCACGGCCGCGGCCGCCGCAGCCGCACTGGCCGTCGCGCGGTGCAGCGCGCGCGATGCTCGATACCCAGCCCGCCACACGCGCAGCCCGGCGGCCACGCGCTCCGCGCGCGCGGCCGCGTGGTCGCGCGCGGCGCGCATGGCGCGCGCGCGGCGGCCGCGCAGCGCGCGCAGCGCGCGCCGCGCGCCGTGCCGGCCGCCGACCGTACCGGCGGCGCCTTTTAAAACCGACGCGGCGCGCGGCGCGAGGCGTGAGAGCCACGCGCCGAGCGCGCGCCGGCCCGCCGCGTCCATGGCGGTCGCGCTCGTCGCGCAGCGGCGCGCGGCGTCGACGGCGCGCTCGCGCGCGCGCGCGCGCCAGGCGCGCGCCGCCGTGTGCAGCAGCCGTGCGCGCCGCGCCGCCGCGCCGCGCGCCGCGCCGCCGCCGCACGTCGCCGCCACGCGGAGTGCGCGGAGCGCGCGCACGCGCGCGCGCGCAACGGCGCGGCGCGTGGCTGCGCCGCGCGCGTACCGCCATGCGGCCTGGAACGCGGCGGTGGCGTGCCACGCGCGCAGCGCGGCCGCGCGCCGAGCGGCGCGCGCGCCGAGCGCCGCGCACGAGGCGAGCGTGCCGCACACGGCGTGTGCGCGCAGCGCGAACAGCGCACGCGAGAGCGCACGAGCGCGCGCGGCGCGCGACACGCGCGCGGCCGCGCCGCGCCGGCGCGCGGCGGCGGCTGCGCTCGCGCCAACGCCTTGGGCGGCGAGGCGCTGTGCGGCATCGACCCAACGCGCGAGCGCCTCCGCGCGGCGCGCGCCGCGCCCGCGCTGCGCAAGCACCGCCTCGCATCTTGCCCAGCCGCACCGGCGGCGGCCCGTGAGCAGCGCGCGCGCGAGCGCGCTGCGCTCGGCGTGCCACGCGCCGCGCGCGGCAGCGCGCGCGCCGCCAGCGGCGCGCGCGAGCGCCGCGCGCCACCGCTCGAGGAGCCGCGGCACGCCGGGCAGCCGTGCGCGCGCCGCGCGCACGAGCAATGGCGCGGCCGCGAGCGCAGAGCGTGCGCTCGCGCGCGCCGCGCTCCACGCGCCCAAGGCGCGGCGCTGGCCGGAGCGGCGCGCGCCGGCGGCGGCGTGCGCGTTGCGTAGCCGCGCGCCGCCGCGCCGCGCCGCGGCAGCGCGCAACGCCGACCACGCCGGCACGAGCCGGCCGAGCAGCACCGCGCGCGCGCCCGCGTCGAATGCGGCGCCGGCCGCGAGCTCCGACGCCATCCACTCGGCTGCGGACAGCACGCCGCCCTCGCCGTCGCCGCCGGATCGCGCATCGTCGGCGTGCGCGCGCGCGATGCGCGCGCAGCACGCGAAGCGCAGACCGTGCTCGCACGCCGCGCGCGCGCGCAGCCGCGCCGCCGCGAACGCCGCCCACGCGGCGAGTGCGCGCGCGCCCGCGCGCGCGGCGAGCGCGCGCGCGCCCGCCGCGGCCGCGGCCGCATCGGCCCGTTCGGCGGCGGCGGCGGCGCGCGCGGCGGACCAGTCGGCCCACGCGCGCGCGGCGCGACCGAAGCCAATGCGCGCCGCCGCCTCGCGCGCGCGCGCGCGCTCCATGCCCGCCACAGCCCATGCGCGAACGCACGCTCGCGCGGCCGCGCGTGCGGCGAGAACCGCACCGCCTAGCGCCGCGCGCGTGCGCGCGGCCGCGCCGCGCCCGGCGCGCGCCTGCCATACGAGGAGCGCGGCGGCGCGGGCGGCGGCGCGCGCGGCCCGTGCCGCTGCGCGGCCCACCCGCGCGCGCGCCGCGCCGCGCCGCCAGCCGCGCAGCGCGGCGCCGGCCGCGCCGCCGCGCGCGTGCCGCGCGCGCCGCGCGTGCGCGCCCGCGCGCTCGAGCGAGTGCTCGGCGGCAGCGGCGGCGTCTGCGGCGGCGCGCCAGCCGCGGAGCGCGACGAAGCGCCGCAGGCTCGCGCGCTCGCCGCTCAGCGCGAGCGTTGCCGCCGCGCGCAGCGCCGCGCGCCGCGCGAGCCGGCGCGCGCGCGCCCACCGCTCGAGCGCGCGCACGGCGCGCGCGCGCGTCGACGTGGCGACGATCTTGTACGCGAAGACGCGGCGCTGCGTGGCGCGGGTCCACCAATCATTGAGCGCGGCGCGCACGCTCCGCCGCAGCCGGTACCGCAGCGCCGGCTTCGAGCCGACGAGCTGCGCCTTCCAGTCGACGAAGGAGAGCAGCAGCGCGCGCACCTCCGTGCCGGTGAAGCCGCCGGACGAGACGAGAAGGTCGGCGCCGCGCCAGCCGGCGGACGAGGGCGAGCCGTGCGGCGTGCCGCCGGCGAACGCCGGCGCCGGCGGTGGAAACTCGACGCTCCACCGGCCAACGCCGTGCCAGCCCTCGGAGGGCCTCCTGCGCATCTCGCTCGCGGGCACGATGGCGGCGCGAGCGCACGAACACGGCGCTGTGGACTCGGGTCTCATGAGTTTGCAGCGGCAGTTGGCAGTTGAGACTCGGGTCTCATGAGTTTGCAGCGGCAGTTGGCAGTTGAGACGTTTGAGGCTACGACGCCGCAGCGGCGTGGACCCTTCACGCCTCTTCCAGCTCGGCGCAGACGGCGTCAAACGTCTTGAGCGAGCACTGCGGCTGCGGAAGCTCGGCATCGACCACCTTTGGCCGAATCCAGCGCCACGTCATCACACCGCACATGTGTCCGCACGGGTCCAGCCACACGAAGGGCCGGCGCGCGCCGTCGGCGCGCGGGCGCTCGTGGCTCACGACCACGTGCACAGCGCCATCAGCGGCGTATGCGGCGGTCGCCTTGTTCACGTGCACGCGGCGGTGCCGGTAGTCGAGCGACTCCATCCAGTGGTTGCATAGCACAAAGTTCCAGTTGTCGCATGGCGGCGGCGCTGCGTCGATGACGAGCGCCTCGCCGCGCGCCACCTTCCAGTACGAGTGGTAGTATCGAATGTTCGGGTCGCCGCCCGCCGCATTTGATTTGTCCACGTCAAAGAGGGGCAGTGTGTTCGCATGGCGCATGAAGGCGGAGATCCAGCCGTTGAACATGAGCGGCGCGCCCGCGACGAGCAGCGCCGTCTTGCGCAGCCCCGCCTCGATGCGCGCCGGCGTCAGGTCGGGCGGGCACGACGCGCCGCCGCCGCCGTCGTCGCCGCCGCCAGCGAGCAGCGGCGCGGCCGAGTCCACGAGCTCGACGAGCAGCCGCGCGGGCGTCTCGGAGGCGCGGTCGAGGAAGGTGTGTCGCACGAGCAGCTGCCCGTCCGGCGGGTCCGCGGCGCTCTGTAGCCAGTTGAGCGCGCCCGCAGGACGCTCGGGCGCGACGTACAGCTCAATGTACCCGCCGTCGTAACCGCTCTCACGCGCGCCCGCAGGCGGCGGCGCGGGCACGAGCTCGGAGGCCTCGAGGTACGAGACGGTGCGCAGCCCGCCGGGCGCGCCGTACGAGCCCGCCTGCACGCCGAATCCCAGGTACGCCACCGTGCCGCGCGCGCCCGAGACGCGGTACGTGCGCGTGCCGTCGATCGCCGCGTTCTCGTATAGGTTGTCGGGCGAGTCGGAGCCGAGCTTGACCGGCGCTTCGCGCAAGCCGTTGGCGATTGTGACGAGGCGCGGCGCGAGCGGATCCGAAGCCTCCACAAAATTCTCGAGTCCGCCGCGCACGAGCCGCGAGAGGTAGCGGTATGCCTCGGCCTGCGTGAGCGCGTCGCGCGGCGCGCCCGGCGCGAGGATCGCCGAGCCTGCGCCCTTGAGCTGCTCGCAAAACTCCTCCCACGCGTTGCCCGACGCAACGTTGCGGTACGACACGTCGCCCTCCGTCAGGCCCTGCAGCCGCAGCACCCACTGGCGGTACCGGCGATATCCGTTGAGCAGCAGTGCGATGACCTTGGCGCCCACGCCCATCGAGGAGGCGGCCCGAGGGCGGAGCGCTCGACGCACGATGGCGCCAAGGCGAGAACGATGAAGGGCCTGGACGTTGACGAGCTCGAGGCGACCACGGGCGCCGAGGGCGCGCGCGAGGCCGCGGCGAGGCCACTTCGACGGGCGCGCAGCCGTGCCGCGCGCGTTGACGAAGACGGCGCCGGCGTCCTCTTCGCGTTTGGATACAATGAGTTCAGCCAGTGCGGCATCGACCGCTCGATGAGCGTGCCGTTGCCGCGCCTCGTGCCCGCGCTCGAGCGGCGTATCGTTTCGGTCTCGGCGGGCGCGTTCCACACGCTTGCGACGACCGACGAGGGCGCCGTCCTCGCGTGCGGCCGCAACGTGCACGGCCAGCTCGGCATCGGCGGCCGAGCAGACTCGACAAGTCTCGCGCCCGTGCAGCGGCTGCCGCATTTTGCCGTCGGCGTCGCATGCGGCGCGCATCACTCGGTGATCGTCACACGTCGCGGCCTGGTCTTTTGCTGCGGCCTCGCGACGCTCGGCCGGCTCGGCCTCGGCAGCGCGGTCGGCGGCGGTGGTGGCCGAGGCGTCGGCCGAGGGGCCGACGGCGGCTCGCGCAACGTGGAGGACGTGCTCGAACCGGAGCTCGTCGCGTCGCTCGTCGGCGTCCGCGTCGTGCAGGTCGCGTGCGGCTTTGCGCACACGCTCGCGCGCACGCGCGCCGGCGGCGTCGTCGCTTGGGGCGCCAACGATGCCGGGCAATGTGGCATCGGCGCAGGCGTCGGCGCGGGTGCGGCAGGCGCGGGCGCGGGCGGCGAGCGCGCGGGCGGCGAGGGCGCGAGCGGCGCGCCGCGGCGCGCGCCGGCGTCGGCGCCGGTGGCCGACGTGATCACGACGCCGATCACCGTCGGCGGCCTGCCCTCGCCGTGCGCGCACGTGGCATGCGGTGACTTCCACTCAGTCTGCCTGCTGAGTGACGGGTCGAGTTGCGCGGCATTCTCGTGGGGCGAGGGCAGGTGGGGGCGGTTGGGGCACGGCGGGCACCAGAGCGAGCGCTCACCGCGCTGGATCGAGGGGCTGCAGCTCGGAGTCGCGCCACTCCGCACCGTCGCGGCGGGCGGCGCCTCGTCTGCCGCCATCGACGGTGCAGGCGTGCTGTGGACGTGGGGCTCGGCCGCATTTGGCGCCGGTGGCCATGCCAGCATGGCGGACGCGCTCACGCCGACGCCCGTCCGCGCGTTCGCGCCGGCGGTCGCGCGCGCGTGGGAGTCGCGCAGCCCGCCGCTCAAGAAGGCGCCGTTGTGCGCGCTCACGCTCGACGTGCCGTTCGACCCCGTCACGACACACTGCGGTCACACCTTCTCACGCGCGGCGCTCGACGGCCTGCGCACGTCCGCGACGCCCGCCGCCGCGCTGTGCCCCGTCTGCCGCGCGGCGCTCGCCAATGCGGAGGCGCCATGCTTTGGGCTCGAGCTCGACAACCGGTACGTGCATGACCCGGCGCTGGACGGCCTTGCCGCTCGGAGCGACGGCGGAGGGGCGCGCGACGACGACGGCGGAGGGGCGCGCGACGACGGCGTTGGGGCGCGCGACGACGACGGCGTTGGGGCGCGCGGCGACGACGGCGGAGGGGCGCGCGACGGCGGCGCGCTCTTTGGGAGCGTGCGCGTAACGTCCGTCGACTGCGGGGAGGACCACATGGCCGCGTGCGATTCGGAGGGCACGCTCTTCTCGTGGGGACGCGACTCGCACGGCAGGCTCGGCCGCGCGCCCGCAGCCGGCCGGCCGCGCGCGCGCCGTGCGCCCGAGCGCAGCGCGACGGATGCGATGGCGGACGAGGCGGAGGAGGGCGGCGATGAGAATGCGGGCGGCGCGGGCTGCGTGAGCGGCGGGCTGGCCGTCGGGCTGGTCGACGATCGCGCGTGGGCGACGCTGCTGCCCGGCTACCACCCGCGCGTCGTCGTGTGCGGCGGATCACACACGCTCGCGCTCGCGCGCTCGCGCCCGCCGGCGGCGGCCTCCGAGGCGTCGGCTGCGGTGGTGCACGCGCCGACCAGCGTCCTGCTCGGCTGCGAGGGCGAGCCGCGCGAAGCGCGCGAGCGCGGCGCGACGGCGACGCCCGGTGGCTTGGACGGCGGCATCGTGCGCGTGCTTGCCGGCGCAACCCTGCGCCTCGCCGTGCAGGCGCGCGACGCGAATGGCAACGACGTGTCGACAGGCGGCGCGCAATTTCTCGCGACGCTCGTCCCGGCGGTTGCGCCGCCGCCCGCGCCGCCTCGCCTGCGCCGCGCGGCGACCATGGGCGCGCCGGGCGCGCCGGCGGGCGGTGAGCACACAGCCTGCGCGTTCGCCGACGCGCCGCCCGCGCTGCGCGCGTTTGGCCCGCCGCCCGCCGGCCATCGTATGACCGTCTCGGACGAGGGTGGCGGCAGTTACGCACTCACCTGCGACGTGACGCGCTCCGGAACATACCACGTGGACGTGCGGCTCGTTACCGCTGGCGGCGGACCCGCCGCGCACGCCGCCCCGCCCACGACGCTGCGCGACGCCGACGAGCGCGGCATGCCGATCGCCAACTCGGGCGCGCGCGTGGTCGTCGTCGCGGACGACGCGTATGCTCTGCGCAGCGCGCTCGTGCCTGTCGCACCGAGCACGTCGCTCGCGCGCGCGGTCGCGGGCCGGCGAGAAACGTTTCGGATTCTCACTGCCGACCGCCATGGCAACCGCCTGCGTCGCGGCGGCGTCCCGTTCCGCGCGCGGCTCGACCATTTGACCGCCGAGGGCGCGAGCACGGCCGCCGCAATCGTGGACAATGGCGACGGGACCTACACGGCGAGCTACGCGCTGCTCGTCGCCGGCCGCGCGTGCTTGCGCTGCCAGCTGATCACGCCGCCGGGCCCGTTGGCCGACGCGCAGGCGCCGCCTTGCGCGGAGGGCGAGGGCGAGGCGGCGGCGAGCGCGCGCGGCGACGGCGACGGCGACGGCGATGCCCGTCTGCGCCGCGATCGGAGCAGCGCAGCCTCGCCGCGGCGGGGCGAGGGCAACGAGTGGGTCGGACATACTGTCGGTGATGGCCCGATCTTCGTGCACGTCGCGCCGGGCGACCCGTCCGCCGCGCATTCGACGTGCGAGCTTCTCGTCCAATCAAGCCGTGCGCGATCGGAAAGCATGGCGGACGATGAAAGCATGGAAAGCATGGCGGACGATGACTCGGGCAGAGAGGGCGAGAGCAGCGGCGCAGGCCTTCGGCGGCAAGCCGACGGCTCGTTTGCGTGCGCGCCGGGCACAGTTGTTCGCTGGCGCGTCGCCGTGCGCGACGAGCAGGGCAACATGCTGCCCGCCGCCTCGGCCCTGCCCATCCTGTCAGTCGCGTGCGCGGCCGCAGCGCAGGCCGAGGCGTGCGTGCGCGCGTGCTCGGACGGCGCGCTCATCGCCGAGCTGCGTGTGCGCGCGTCGGGCATCTTCTTTGCCACCGTGATGCTGGGCAAGCGTGAGCGCGTCGGTCCTCCGTACAAGCTTGTCGTTGGGAGCAACGCCGTCAGTGTGACACTTCTCAGTCACTGAAAGTGGCCCGGTTGGGGCCGTTGTACGAGCACGCGCGTGCAATCACAAGTCGTCCTCCGCAAGGTGCACAGTGAGCGGGGGCAGCGCTTCGACTGTGGCCGGCTCCAAGTCGGCATGCGCAGACAGGAGACCTGTCCGGCCGCTGCGCTCAGGACCACCACCGCCCTTGGCCTGCAGGGCGCCGTCGGCAGCAGCGCCCGCACCCGCCCGCGCCAACACGGTCGTGCGCGCCTCCTTGGCCTCGGGCCCGTCCGCGCCAGGCGAGCGTTTGCGCTTTGTGCGCGCGCGCTTTGGACGCACGTGCTCAGGCAGGTCTGCACGCCGCACGTGCGTGAGCTGTACTGTCATCGACGCCTCCTTGTACTGGCTCCACTCGAAGAGCATGTCTGTGAACTCTTTCGCGGCGAAGTTGAGGTCGATTGTGCGGCTGGGCACGCCCTCATCCACCTTGATGATCAGGCCGAGATAAAAAGCTGATGACCACACCCCTGCGTGTCGAGAGATGGCATGGTGTGGGATTGGGATGGCATGGGGTGACCCACCGCGCGGGACGGGCACACGCGGCGCGGGCGCAACAGCGCGAAGCGGGTCGGAGCGCGCAAACGCTGGCAAGCTCAAGCCTGGCCATCGCACAGCAGCGCGCGCTCGACACGCAGGACGGTGGCCGACGCGTTTGCTGCAATGGCTTGCAGCGGGAGCACACACCCTCTGAGTGGCCTGAAAAGGGGAACGGGATCGGCTTTGAGTAAGGGTGCGCGCCCTGCAGGTGGTGCAGCACCTCGAGCTTCTTGATCAAGTGGCGCAGCTTTGATTCCACAGTGGCCTCCCACCTGCACCGCAGGACACCGCGGCACAGTCAGACGGCGCGGCACAGTCAGACAGCGCGGCACAGTCAGCACTTCATTGCGCCGCAAAGTCAGACAGCGCGGCACGCTACGCACGGATGCCGGTGGGCATCCCCGCGCCACGATGGGGGCGGCTGGTGGCAGCCAACGATGGGGGCAGGGGCCCGCCAACCGCCCAGCCCAACCCACGCTCTCGAGATACGGGCGGCGTGCGGCGCCCACCTGCGGTGCTCATCTTCGGAGAGTGCGCTCGTCTCGACGACCACAAAGTTGTGGTATCTCCCGAAGAAGTCGTCCTGCTCGAAGAGCGCCTCCCAACGTTCTTGCCCACTTTCGACCAGAGTCGCAACGTCGAGGCCCCTTTTGAATTCGGCCTTGAGCACCTGCAGGTTGGTCCACGCCATATTGAAGGTGGAGTTCATGCACGGATAGCACGGCGTGATCACCGGCATCAGGTCGTACTTCTCGCGCGGGTACTTCTTCGGGTTCCATACCTGCGCGCAGAGGGGGGCAGGTACACGAGTGCGCGCCGCGCCGCACCGCGCGGCACGCGACGGGGTGCGCGGCGTAGCGCGGCGTAGAACGCGCGCGCGCGGAGGCGAGCGGGGCAGGCGGGTGTTCAGCGTTGGCGCTCGCATACCCTGGACGCGCACGCACGCGCTTTCGCGCCCCTCCGCGTGGCCCGCGCCCACCCCGCGCCCACTTCGCGCCCACTTCGCGCCCACTTCGCGCCCACTTCGCGCCCACTTCGCGCCCACTTCGCGCCCACCCTGCGCCCACTTCGCGCCCACCCCGCGCCTGCAGCCGCTCCGCGCCCACCCTGCGCCCACCCCGCGCCCACCCCGCGCCTGCAGCCGCTCCGCGTCCACCCCGCGCCTACCGCGCGCCTGCAGCCGCTCCGCGCCCACGCTCCGCGCCCGCGCGCGCGGCCGTTTCACCTTGAGACCAAGGTTGAGCGTACCCTCGGTGATGTGGCAGAGGACGACGGGGACGGGCTGCGCGTTGCTCCCGCGCGTCACGTCGCCCGTCTTCCAGTGCACGTACACGCGGAAGAAGCGCGCGAGCAGCGTCGCGGGGCACGCGTTCGGATACAGCTGGCACACGCGCGCCGTCAGCAGCGCCCACGCGACGCCGCCGAGGAAGCCGAGGGCGTTGGAGTAAATGCCGCGCTTCTTGGCCCAGAGCTTGATGCAGCGCAGCGTCGTCCGGAAGTTGTGCACGTTGGGTACGAGCGAGAGGATCGCCGACGCGACGCGCGTGCCGTTGAGCGAGCGGACGGTTGGCTCGTCAATGTCTTTGAGGTGGCGCTCCTCGATCTGCAGGTCCTCGGGGATCGAGTCCATCGCGAGGCGGGCGAAGAGGAGGTCGATGGGAATGCCGTCCATCTCAAACTTGATGATCGGCACGTACGCCGTCGGCACCGGGTCGAGCTCGCGCACCTCGGGCTGCTCGCGCAAGATGTCGACCATGTGCACAAAAAAGTCCGCGCGGTCAATGTGCCTAGGCGCAACGAGGAGCGTGTCGATGTCGGCGCCGGTCGCGTGGACGCCGAGGCGGTACGATCCAAACGTGAAGATCTTCGCGCCCGCCGTGATCGCCTTCGCCTCGTTGAACCCCGGCTTGGTGAGCGACGCGCGCTTCACAAACTCGCGCGCAAGCGCGTTCAGCTTGCCGAGCACCTGCACGCGCTTGCGCATCTCGCCCTCGTCTTCGTAGAGGTTGTGCCGGCGGAGCAGCTCCTCCAGGGCCGTCGTGAGCTGCAGCTCCGCCGCCGTCGGGCCGGCCATGCTCATCACATTCGTGATCCCGTAGCGCGCGTCCTGCCCGACCTCCCCCATCCCGTTGGCGCCTTGCGCGATGGCGGCCGCGGGATTGGCCGTCCGCTCGCACGAGGTGGAAGGACGGCACTACGCGGCGGTGCGCGGCTTCGTTCCCGGTGAGGTGCTGCTCACAGCGCCGCTGGATGTGTGCGCTGCGCTCTGGCCGAGCCCGCTACACGTCTCGAGGCCCACCGCCGCCGAGCTCGCGATCCTCCGGCGCAACCCGGGCGTGCAGCTCGTGCGGAGCAACGCGCGCACCGAGGGCGGCGGCGGTGAAGTGTTCACGCTGCTCGCCGCGGCGTGGCTACTCGCCATCCGTGCGCTCCTCATGCACGGCACGCCCACGTGGGCGCGCCTCATGTCACTCGATGACAACGCCCGGCTGCGCGGCGCGGCGGACGCGGCGGTGGTGCATCACTTTGCCACGCAGCTGCACGCCGCGCTTGACGACGAGAGCGGGCCGACGCTTGGCGAGGTGGCGCGGCTTCTCGGCGCAATCTTGGTGAACGTCTTTGGCACGCGCTCCACCCCGCGCGAGCCCGCGCCCGACGGCCTTGCCCTCGTCGTGGCCGCCTCGCTCTTCAACCACTCGTGCGAGCCGAATGCGATCGTCGACTTGGATGGTGCGCGCGAGGACGGCGGGGGCGCGCTGTCCGGCGCGATGAGCGTGCGTGCGCTCGCGCCGATCGCGCAGGGCGAGCCCGTGCTCGTCGCGTACGTGGACACAATCGAGCCGCGGTACCACCGCCGCCGGCAGCTCGCAAAATCGAAGAATTTCGAGTGCGCGTGCGCGCGCTGCGCCGACCCGACCGACGGCGGCCGCTTCGCCTCGGCCGTCCGCTGCCGCGCGTGCGCGCGCGGCTGGCAGCTCGAGCAGCTGTGGAGCAGCGCCGCGGGCGACGGTGAATGGCTCTGCGCCGCGTGCGGCGCGCGCACGCCCGAGCGTGACGTGCGCGCGTGGGATGCGGCGATGAGGGCGCGGCTCGATGCGCTCCTCGCAGCGCCGGCGAAATCTTCAGGAGCGGTGGACGATAGTGCGCGCGCGGGCGAGGCATACGCACAGCTTGTCGCCGACGCCCTCGAATGGTGCCATCCCAACCACGCAATCGTCGTGCAGGCCCTCGTCGCTGCGGTCCGCGAGCACGCACGCGCGGCGGCGCCGGCCGAGGCGGCCGCGGCCGACGCCGCGCCGGCGAGCGCGCTGGCCGCCGCCGAGCGGGTGATCCGCGCGGCCGAGCGCGCGCTCGGCGCGCTCGAGCGCACAGCGCCGCCATACGACGCGCAGAAGGCCGACGTGCTCTTCCAGATCGGCTGCGCGCGCCACGCGCTCGCGCGCGCGACGCGAGGTCGCGTGCCCGCCGCGACAGAGCGCGCCGCGTTGCTCGACGCTGCGGCAGCGCTGCGAGGGGCCCTCGCGCAGTTCCGCGTGTGCGGCGGTGACGCGTGCGCCGGCAGCCGCGCGTCGCACGCGCTGGCGGGCGCGTGCCTCCGTGCCACTCACGCCCTCAACTAGGAGACGTGCTGAATCCGCCCCACTTCATTCTGACTCGGGAACGCCAAGAGGTCGCCCTCCTTTGCGCTGCAGGTAGCGCTCGCGCGCTGACCTGATCGCGTCGTCGTCGTTCCGGCGTGCAAACTTTGCGGCGGAGGCGGTAGAGGCGACGGCCGCGGCGGCGGCTTCCCGCTCGCTCGCTTCGCGCGAAGCGAGGCCCACAGACGCCATTGGCACGTGAGAAGGTAGGTCCATTGGCGGAGCGGGCCCCAGCGATGGCGGCTGCGCGCTGGCGGGTGCTTCGCGCGCCTCGCCGCCGCGCGCGAGCGGCACGGCTGCGGCCGCGCCGCGCACAGCGCCCGCGCCTCCGCTGCCGTCGAGCGGCGACGATGGCGGCGTGGACGAGGCGGCGGCGGCCGGCGCTCGCGTTGGCGCGGGCGGCGACGTTCGCGGCGCGGTACTCGCGCGCGCGAGCGAGCCCGGCGCATTGCTCTGCGCGGCCGCGGCCGCGGCCGCGCCCGCACCGCCGCGCTCGGGCGGGTTGCCGAAAAGGAGATTTCGGTGAAAGTCGCTCAGGTCGCGTCGTTTGGTCACGTCCTGTCGCGCCTCGAGCTCAGCCTGCTCACGGAGCGCGATGTCGTGCGCGGCGCGCTCGGCAAGCTTGGCGCGATACGCGCTCGTCACGAACTTCTCCTTGTCCTCGTACAGCTCGGCGTCCACCTCGCGCTCCTTGAGGAGCTTGCGCTCGTAGACGCGGTCGTTCTCAATCGTGCGTAGCCGCGCGGCCTCGATAATACTGCCCATGTACCGCGGCTGGTTGTCCCGGGCGCGCGCGGCGCTCGTCTGCTCCGCGCGCCGCTCCTGCATCGCGTCGTACACGCCATCATAATCGAAGACCGTCGGGTCCTCGGAGAGCGCGGCGTCGTGCACCTGCCGAACGTCGGCGCGAGAGTGCTTGGCGGCCGCGTCCCTGCGCACCTGCTCGGCGGCCGACTCGTCTTCGAGCGCGGCCGCACCAAAGATGGACGTCCCCGCCACCGCCGGCCGGACGAGCCCGTACTTCTTCCCCTTCTGCCCGACCTGCAAGCCCGGCTTGTTCGCGAGGCCAAAAGTCACGCGCGAGGCGTCCATGGCGGCCGCGGAGTCGAAGGGAGGAGTGGCCTGTGACGTGTGACGCGCGCCGGGCGTCCAAAAGACCAAAACTTGGAACGCGCGGTCGTTGGACTATGGGGGGGTTCGGCTAGTACCCATACCCATACGATGGAGGGAACGGTGCGTGACAGCCACGCCGGTCGGGCGCGAGGCTGAGGCGCTAGACGCGCGCTCGCAACCCCTGAGCCGCATGCTGTCTACGGTGAGCCCGTCGCACAGCCAATGACGTCCACGCGCGCCAACACCGCTACGTGCGCCGGCTCAAGCGAGCCGGCGCGGGCGGGCGCGGACGCGCTTCCCCGCGCGAGCGGCGCGCAGCGCGTCGGCCAAAAGGCCGGCGGCTTCGCAAAAATCGCCGCGGCCAAGGCGGCCGAGGCTGCGCAGCGCGCCGCGGAGGCGTCTACGCGCGCATCAAAGGCGCCGTCATGTGGACGCTGTACAGTACGGGAGCCTCGTCGCGTCGTTCGGCGTGATGGTCCTCGCGTTCATCACGGCAGGCGCGGCCGGGCGTCTTCTTCCTGGCGCTTTTCTTGCTCACTTGCTGGTGATCAAGAACGTGCTGCACGTGAGGGGGGGGGGGGGGGGGGGGGGGGGGGGGGGGGGGCACGGCCGGCGCATTCGTCGTCTCGGCCCTCGGCTCGCCGCTTGGCGTGACACTGATGCGACGACTGGCCTGAGTCCCCCACTGTGGACGTCCATACATATGTACTGTCACTCGCCGCACGCGGCGGCCGCGTCGAGAAGCCGCTCGATGCCGACGCGCTTCACTTCAGCGAGCACGGCCTTCTGCACACGGCCAAACTCCATCACCGACTTGGGCCGCTCGCGCTCCCACGCGCGCGCAAAGTGCACGAAGAGCGCAAAGTGCACCTCGTGCAGCGTCTCAAGCCGTGCGCCCGTCGTGAGGATGACAAGGTCAAGCTCGCCCGCTCCGAGCATGTCGAGCAGCCAGCCTGTGACGTTAATGGAGGTGATCGCAAAGGGGAAATAGGTGAGCTCGTTGCCCGGCGTCATGTACGTCCGCACGTGCCGCGCGCAGAAGGCCGGGTGCGCGCGCGCCGTGTGCAGGAGGCTGAGGAGCGCGAAGAAGCCCATCCCGCGAAAATCGGTCGTCGGGTCGGAGCCCTGGAAGCCAATGTCGCCCCAGCTCTTGGAGATGCGCCCACCGTCGCGCGCGCGACCTGGCTGCAGCGCATCCCACAGCGCCTCAAGCGCGGCCTCGTGCGTCGCGTTGGTCGCGCTCACCGTGGTGCGGCGGAGGCCGTCGGCCTCGGCCGTGAGCGCGGAGAGCGAGACCATCTCGCCGAGCACGCGCGAGAGGCTGTGCTCGAGCTCCGAGTCGGAGGGTCCAAAGCGCGCAAGCTTGCGCAGCTTCGACGCGCACGCCTCCGCCTGCCCCTCGTGCAGCCGCAGCCGCGGCGGCGTGAGCTTGAAGTCGATGCACTGCGCGAGCTCGGAGCCGTACATGCGCGCGATCGCGCGCGCGAGCTTGAGCGAGTTGACGGGCGAGGGCGCGGCGGAAAGCATGGCGCGCAGATCGCCAGACTGGTCGCGCATGAAGATGTACGCCGCGGCGCCGACGAAGGCCAGCGCAACCAGCACGGGGACCGTGCTGCCCTCGAGCAGACTGCTCTCCGGCGCCATCCTGAACGAGCCCGGGAAAGGCGCTTGAAGACCACGTGTTGCCGATGGCCAATAAGCGCCCCACGTCCGTGCGCAATGCCGCCGAGGCGCAGAAGCGGAGAAACAGCGCGATGCTCAAGCTCGCGGGCATCGCCGCTGCCGTCGTCGCCGCCCTCGCCTTCCTCCTCCAGCTCAACTTTGGCATGACAGGCGGCGTCGGCACCATCGGCCTCAACGAGACGGAGACGCTCAAAGACATCTTCTTTGGCGGCTCGCCATGGCTCATCCAGTGCATCGGGCCGGGCATCTCGCTCGACTCGACGTTCGCCGCGGCGGCGCCACACCTCGCCGCCAACAAGGAGCCATACTCGGTCGTCAAGACCGCCGCGATCCCGTGCGGCGACAAGCTGCCGTCCGGCAAGACCGTCTACGAGCGCTTCAAGCTCAACCCGCAGACCAACCCTCTCGTCGCGCTCTTCGCCAACGGCGAGAAGCCGCAGGCGCGCGCGCTCACGCGCGCTAGCTAGACCATCCGCCGCTCGCGCGCGCGCCTCCTTGCGTCGCCATTCGCCAACACGCTTGGTGCCCGCGCTGCGCGAGCGCCCGTGCCCCCCCCCCCCCCCTCCCCCCCCAACGTGCGCCTCAGGTCGTCTCCCGCGATGCACTTGAGATGCCGGCGACGCTCGTCAAGCGCGTTTCCGAGGCGAGCAAGCTGCGCCTGTTCGATGTCAGCACGCCCAGCTCCTTCGGCCGAGTGCGCCGCGCGCCCGCTCCGCCCGCTGCCCCGCCCGTTGCCCCCGTCCTACTCGCCGCCCCAGCGGCCTCCGCGCCCTAGCCGCCCGCGCACCCGCGCCGCGCGCCCACCGGGTGGATGAACGGCATCGGCACGCGCGCACGCTCGCCGCCCGTGTACCGCAGGCGTGCCTGAGCAAGATGAACAAGCTGTGCGTCATGGTCTTCCCGTACACGCCGCTCAGCGCCGAGCACAACGCGACGCTGCGCGCCGTCGCGTCCGCGTACCGCACGATCCAGTTCGCCGTGATCAACATAGACAACGTCGAGATCTCTCTCGAGCGCAGCCTGCCGGCGCGCGACGAGACGGAGCAGGACACCCACCTGCGCGTCGCGGTGTCGCGCGTCTTCCCGGACAACTCGGCGCAGGCTCTTGCCTACCGCGGCCCGTTTGCCGAGGCAGAGCTCAAGGCGTGGCTCGCCGAGCTCGCCTCGTCCGAGACGGAGCTCAACATGCTCTCCAAGAAGCCGAGCGCGTCGCGCCGCCGACGCGCGCGCGATCCGAACGAGGACGAGGCCACGCGGCAGGAGAGGAGGCGGCGGCGCAAGGCGGAGCGCAAGGCGGCGGAGGACGCGCTCCGCGCCGCGACGGAGGAGGCGCTGCGCACGCTCTCGCCCGAGGAACGCGTCGCGCGCGAAGCCGAGCTGCGCGCGCGTCAGGTCGAGTGGGAGCGCAAGAGGCGCGAGCAGATGCAGGCGGAGGAGGGCTCGAGCTCCATCTTCGACTACGACGATGATGACGAGGACGACGAGGACGAGGGCGACGAGGGCGAGGAGGCGGTTGAGGAGGTGCGCGAGGAGGAGAGCGCGGATGTGGAGAGCGGCGAAGACGAGGCCGAATGAGTCCGCTTGGGGGTGGGAGGGGGGGGGGGGGGGGGGGGGGGGGAGAAAGGAAGGGGTGGTGGGCCTAGCAGTATAGATGGTCAAGCCAAATCCGATCAGGGGCACGATCGCGCCCCGAGTGCAGCGCGGGCCGTTCGGAAGGACGTCCTTGTGAGGGAGCTCTTCGCGTTTGGCGAGCGGGGGAGCACGACGCGCAGCGTTGCTGCGGCGGCGTGCGGGCGGCGAGCAGCGGTCGGGCTGCTCGCGACGAGGCCGGAGCAGACGGCGCCGTGGCCGCCGGCGCAGGTGACGCGCGCCGACGAGCCGTAGCGAGCGTCCGTGATCCGCACGGCGGTTGGAGCGGGCCGGCTGGTGCGGCGCGCTCGGCCACGGGTGGCGGCGTGCACGGTCGTGCCGCGCGCGGCACGCGTCGCCAGCCGCGCGCGACCTGGGCAGAGCCCGCAAAGCGTCGACCGCTGCGCGGCTCGGCCGTGCGTCAACGCCGGCCGCGCTTCGGCCCGCGCGCGCTGCCGCCGCCGGCACTGGCGCTGGCAGCTCCGCGGGCGGGGGTGCGGGCGCGAGAGCCGCCGCCGCCACCGCCGCCGCGCCCGCCGCCGTCGTCGCCACCGCCGTCGCCGCCGCCGCCTCCCCCGCCGTCATCGTCGTCGTCGCCGCCGCCGCCTCCGTCGCCGTCGCCGTCGCCGTCGCCGTCGCCGCCGCCGCCGTCGCCGCTGCCATCGTCGTCGTCGTCGTCGTCGCCCTCGTCGTCGCCCTCGTCGTCGCCGTCGCACTCGTCGTCGCAGTCGTCGCCCTCGCCGTGCACCATGCGCTCCTCACGCTCCCACACCTCGCCGCGCGCCCACCAGGCGAGCACGAGGGCAAAGCGCTCAGGCGTCGACGTGGTGTCGCGCCCGGCCGCGTGCGCCGCCATGTCGTGCACGTCGTAGAAGATGTTGCGCGCGGCGTTGTAGTCGCGGTGCACGGGCTTCTTGCCGCCGTTGCACGCCGGGCAGATGACGAGCGCGTGCACCGTGCGCGTGCCGCCCTTTGCCACGGGCAGGCGCGGGTTCTGCGCGAGCTCCGCGCCGCAGCGCTGCAGCCTGCCGCCCTTGGCGAGCCGCGGCATCGAGCAGTGCATCGACGTGTACGGCTCGGGCACGAAGACGGCCGCGACGCCGCGCCGCCGCAGCTCGCGCAGCAGCCCCACCTGGAAGGCGGGCGGCGCGCCCTTGGGCTGCGCGCCCTTGTGGTCGCGCAGCCACTTGCCCACGCACACGAGCAGCCGGTCGCGCGTCACGCCGTCGACACAGTGCGCCGCGATGAGCGCCTCGGCGACGCGCGCCGCGTTGGACCGCCCGCCGCTGTCGCGCCGCCAGCGCTCCTTCCGGCGCGCCGGCGCGTCGTACACGTGCTCGGCGGCGCGCTCGCGCACCCGCGCGCTCTCGCGGTGGAAGGCGTGGAACTCGCCCTCGCCGAGCACCTTGGCGCTGTGCGCCTCGCCAAGCCGCGCCTCGTCCGCCTCCACGCTGAACTCCTCGCCGCGCCCGTCCTTGCGCACGCGCCGCCGCGCCGCGTTGGTCTTGGCCGTCTCGCGCGCAAAGCCCGCGGCGCGCGCGCGCGCGCGCTGCGTGAACTGCCGCCAGACGGCCGCCCGCCCGACGTGCGCAGAGTAGGTGGTGATGTTGCCCATGTTCGGGTCGGCCGCGACGACGACCGCCGCCTCGACGTCGATCGCCCGCCGCAGCTCGGAGCCGAGCGCGACGGCGATGCGCCCGTCCGGCCGGCGCCAGCGGTGCAGGACGCCCGAGCCGCCGGCCGGCGCCTGCGCCTTCGGCACGAGGACGGTCCCGACGGCGTGCACGGCGACGCCATCTGTCACCACCGACTTGACGGGCTGCCGGCCCGGGAGCGGCACGCGCGGCAGCGGCGCGAGGCCAACCCACGAGCGCCGCGCGTGCCACGGCAGATCGGCCGGCGGCCGCTCGCGCCCGGCGTAGTCGAAGACGCGGTTGGAGATGTCGAAGCGCGTCGCAAAGACCGCGTACCTGACGCGCACGTCCGACATCGGCGGGGTGTTGCCGTTTGTGCCTGTCCACTTGATCGGCTCGCCATCGTGGTCGCGCAGGTCCAGCGCCTTGAGCCGCGCGCGCAGCTCCTTGCGCTCGTCATCCGAAAGCGTCACCCAGATGGCGCTCGCGGCGAGGCGCACGTTGCGCGGCACCTGCGCGCAGCGCGCGGCGCGCGAGCGCGCGGGCGCGTGACCAACCTGGCCGCGGGGCGGCGCGCACGGCGGCGGCGCGCGCGCTTGGGCGCTCGGCGGCGGCAGCGGCAGCCACGCCTCGCGCGCACATTGTGCGTGCGCAGCGGCGCCACATTGTACCGCGGCGGCCGTCCGGTCAGCTGCGTGTGGATGTGCGCGAGCCGGCAGAGCAGCGCCTGCCCCTCGGCCACGTGCTGCAGGGTGCGGATCTGCACGAGGAAGTAGCGCGTCGTGTGCCGGTCGTAGTTCCACCTTTTCGTGGGCGTGCACTTGTAGTCGATCTTGTGGAGGACCATGTCGGGCAGGTGGCGGTCGAGCGCGGCGGGGCAGCCGACGCGCGCGCCCTCCACGTCGCCGCGCAGCAGCCGCTCGCACAGCTCGCGCACGCGCGCGTTTCGCTGCATCTCGGGCAGCGCGACGAGCGCCTCGTCGCGCTCGACTGCCGCGCGGACGACGTCGCGGAGCAGCCCGTTCACGACGCGCGATGGGTGCATCAGGCACGCGGTGGACACCTGCGTCGCCTCCGCCTCGAGGATCTCCGTGAGGCCCACCGCGCAGACGGGCTGGACGCCCTCGGCCATCTCGCCGACGGCGCGCGCCGTCGCCGCCTTGGTCTGCGCGGCGGCTTGCTCGGCGGGCTTGCCTCGCGGCGCTGCACCGTACGTGCTCTCGTCCTTGTGCCAGCCGATGGCCGAGAAGATCGCACGGACGGATCCCTTGTCCATCGTGGTCGACGTGTGCACGCTGGTCGACGGGCCGCCCGACGCCGCGCCGACGGCCTGCGCGCTCGCCACCGCAGCCTCGTCGCGCACCACCTTGTTGATGACGCGGTACGCCTGTGTCGTGAGCCTGTGCACGGCCGCCGCGATGCGCCGCAGCTCCTTCCGCGCACCGGGCTGCGCCGTCACCGCCTGCGGCCCCGCGTTGAGCGTCGAGCGCTTGACCACGAAGCCCGGGAGCACGCTGCCGCGCGTGCGCGCCGTCGCGCCGCCGGCGGCGCGCGCGCTCGGCGCAGCGGGCTCGTCCACGCGCGCGCGCTCGACGCCGCGCGCGCGGGGAACGCTCGGCGCGCGCGCGCCCGCGGCGTCGCGCGCGCTCGCGGCGGCACCCGCCGCGGCGCGCTTGCCCGCGGCGCCCGACTCGCCGTGCGCGCGAAGCGGCGCCGACGCCAATGCCGACGCCGCGCCCGCGCCGCCGCTGCCGCTGCCCGATCCGCCCGCGCGCCGCTTCTGCTCGTCGCGCGTCTTGCGGAACTGGGCGACGAGGTCGCTGCTCACGTTGGCCTCAGGCTCCCACGTGTCGGCGCTCTCGTCGTAGCCCCGCCACCTGATCCGGAACTGGAACGTCACCTTCTTGCCCGCCTTGCGGCGCTCGTCGACGACCGCCTCGACCTCGTACGTGCGCGCCTCCTCGTCGACGCTCGCGCCCGCCGCGCTCGCGCCCGTGTCCGGCCACCCAGCGACCGTGCCGCCCAGCCTCTCGGCGGCCGCGCGCAGCTGCCGCTCGCGCTGGGCGGCCGCGGCGCCTCGCGCGACCAGCGCGGGCAGCATGCCCGCGCCGCCCGCGAGGCCGTGCGCGCCGACGCTGGCGGTCATCAGCGCGTCGAGGCACGCGAACGTTGCGAGCGCACGCGCGCCATCGTCGCCGCCGCGCGGCTGCGAGCGCACGACGGGCGATGGCCGCGGCTCCCCCTCGGCCGCGAGCAGCGGCCAGATCGCACTGGCCAGCGCGACGGCATGCGCGCCGACCGCGACGGCCACGTCCGCGTCGAGCGGCGCAAAGTCGTAGCGCACGAGCGCGGCCGGGCGCGAGTCGTCCGTCGGCCGGTCGGCGACGAGCAGCCCGACCGGGCGCGGCGGCTCGCCGGACGGCGCGGCGACGGGCACGCAGAGGAGCACGACGAGCAGGCGCGGCGTGCCGCCGAGCAGCGCGCGCGCGGCATCCGCCCCGTCGGCTCCGCCGCGCGCGGCCGCGGCGAGCAGCTCGGCCGCGCGCGTCGGGCCCAGCGCCGTGCGCGCGTCCTTGCGCGCGCGTGCGCGGGCCGTGTACGCGGCGCAGGCGTCGTCGAGCACCGCCGCGCTGGGCGCGGTGCCAGTCGTCGCCCACGCGCGCAGCGCGTCGCGCACCCGCGTGACGATCGCCTGGTCGACCGCCGCCTCGCCGGCAGCGTGCGCCGGCGCGCACGCCGGCGGTGCGGCGGCAGGCGCGAGCGCGGGCGCGCCGTCGGCGCCGTCAACGCCGACGGCGCCGTCGGCGCGCCGCCACGCGAGCTTCGCCTCGATCTGCTGCCGGACGGCGTGGCAGTGCCGGTCGATGCCGCGCGCGTCGTCGAGCGCGGCCAGCGCGTCCTCAGCGGCGGGACGGCCGCTCGCGTCCGCGACGGCCTGCAGGCAGAGCAGCGCGGCCGCACGCGCGTTGCACGCGCTCTGCGGCTCGGGCGCGAGCGCGAGCTCGAGCTCGAGCGGCGACGCGCCTCGCGCCGCGGCGATCGCGTCCATCAGCACGTCCAACCGCTGCACCAGCGCCCTGTGCGCGTCGCGCGGCGCGCCCGTCGACGGCGCGCGCGAGCGCGTCGCCACGAGCCCGAGCGCGCGCGCCGGCGCGCCCGCCGGCGTGTGCAGCACGAGCAGCGCCGCGCCCGCCAAGCTCGCGTTGCGCGTGACGAGCGCGAAGATGCGCGTCGCCTCGTGCGCGCCCACCGACGCCCAGATCGCAGCGCGATCGGCGTCCGTCTGCGCGTCGCACAGGTCGCGCACGTCGTCCGGCGCGAGCAGCGCGCCGCCGCCGGCGGAGCGCGCGACGATCGCCCGCGCCTCCGCCACGAAGACGGCCTGCGGCAGGTCGGCGTGGCGCGCGTCGACGATGGCGCGCGTCGCGTGCACGCCGAGCTCCACGCCGCGGTAGAAGGCGCGCGCGTTGGCCGCGCGCGCGTGCGCCGGCCGTCCGTCCGCGTTGCGCCTCGCGCGCGCCTGCTTGCTCGTGCGCGCGAGGCCGTCGCGTGGCGGTGGCGGCAGCGTGGCGAGGAAGCGCGCGGCGGGCGGCGGCGCGCGCACGCCGCGCTGCCGCCGTGCGATGGCCGCGAGCCGCCGGCCCGCCGCGCTGCCGCCCGCGCCGACGTGCTGCCGGCGGCCGAGCGCCGCCGGTGGCGGCGGCGGCGGCGGCGCGGCGGCGGGCGGCGGCGCGACGGCGGGCGGCGGCGCGGCGGCGGGCGGCGGCGCGGCGGTGGGCGGCGGCGCGGCGGCGGGCGGCGGCGCGGCGGCGGGCGGCAGCGGCGGCGGCGCGGCGGCGACGGCAGCACCAGTCGGCTTGTCCGCCCACGCACCCGAGACTCTGTCCCAGACCTTGCCCCATGGCGCGCGCCCACGCGGCCGCGCGAACTGCCCCGGCTCGAGCGCCTGGCCGCGCTTGGCGGCGGCGGCGGCGGCAGGGGGCGGGCGGCCGGCGCGCCAGTCGAAGACAGGTGCAACCGTGGCGGCAGGCGCCGAGTGCCGCGCGTCGGTCACAGAGCGCGTGGTGCGCGCGGCGACCGTGGCACGCCTGGCGGGCGGGCGGTGAGCAGCGCCCGCCGGCGCGCCGGCGGGCGCGGCCGCCTCGAGCCCGGCGGAGGCGCCGCGCTTGCGCTTGCGCGTGCCGCCGCGCGTGCGCCTGCGCGCGCGCCCGCCGCGCGCCCGTTCGGCCTGCGCGTCGCCAGCCGCGTCGCCGGCCGCGTCGCCGCGCCGCACGTAGACGACCGCGAACGCCTCCTCGCCGGTCCCGTCGACGCCGCCGCGCGCGCGGCGCAGGACCGACCGCCACTGCAGCCGCCGCGCGCGGCCGGGCTCGCACGCAAACCAGCGCCCACCGCGCCTGACGACGGCCACAAAGTCGTCGTCGCGCCGCCCGCGCCGGCGCGTGCGCAGCAGCACGCACTGCACGTCGAGCCAGCCCTCGTGCCAGTCGGCCGTGCTGGGGGCGACGCGAATCGACTGCGGGAGCTCGACGCCAAAGCCGGCGAGGCGCACGATGTGCGCGACGATGACGCTCGAAATGGCGGGGGCGCTCGACGGGTCGCCCGCTGCAGCGAGCACCGCCCCGCCCCAGTGCTCACGCGTGACGCAATCCGCGTCCTCGACGTGCACGTGCGCCACGCTCGCGCCGAGCTGGTGCAGCAACGCGCAGATGTCGGCGTCGACCGTCCTCTCCTCCTCGGCCGCCTCGGCCGTGCCGCGGGCGGCGGCGTCGCCTGCCGGCTGCCCGAGGTACGCGATCGCCCGCTCGACGGCCGCGCGCTCCGCACGCGCTGCGCTGTCGATCGCCGCATTGCCGACGGGCGCGCGCAGCGCCGCGATCGCGTCTTGCAACGCCGTCGCGTCGCCCGTCGCCGCCGCCGCCGTCACCGCCGCCGCGCTCGCGGTGCCGTGCGCGACGGCGTGCAGCGCGGCGGCGCGCGCGGCGGGGATGCGCCCGTCCAGCGCGAGCACGAGCGGCGGCCCGGCCGGCGTCTGCTGCCGCCGGTGCCGCCGGCTCGCAGCCGGGTGGTCGGCGCGCGCGCGCTCGAGCCGCGCGCGCCGCTCGACGACGCGCGCCCAGAAGGCCTGCACCCTCGGCTGCGCGAATGCAAGCCAGCCGGCGCCGCGCGTCACGACGTGCACGACGATCCGGTCCTCGTGCCTGAGGTACTGCACGTAGAGCGCTTTGCTCACGCCGAGGACGTGCATGCCGAGCTGCAGCTGATCGCGGTGCGGCTGCGGCGGCCCGTCCTCGTGCGCCGTGGCGCCCGCCTTGGTGAGCGTCTTCACCTCGACGAGGACCTGCTCGTTGTTTTCGGGGAGGATGGCGAGCCCGTCCGGCGAGAAGGCGAACGGCGCGCTCTTGTCGTGCGGGTCCGCACGCACCATCGGCAGGTTGCACACGACGGTGATGCCGTACGCGGCCGCCAGCTTGCGCAGCGCGACGGCCTCGCCGAGGATGCCCGCGGTCGTCGCCTTGGTCCGCACCTCGCGCCGCCGCCGGTGCACGTACTCGTCGGTGAGCGTCTCGTGCGCGACGCCGGCGTTGTCGTTCACGACGTCGCCAACCTTGCTGCCCGTGACCTCCTCCCATCGCTCGTCGTGCCAGCGCGGGCTGCGCTGCGCGGGCGCGCCCGCGCCGACGGCGTCGAGCACGCGGCGCAGCGCTGTGCCGTCGGGCGCAGCAGGCACGCGCGCGCGGTCCTGGGCCTCGCGAGCGTCGAGGACGCGGCCCGTAGTGGAATCTTGGGGTAGGTCGAGCTTGCTCGCCTCGCCGTAGCGGCTCTCCAGCTGGCGCGGTGCGTCGGCAGGGCCGCCGTCCGTGCGCGCACCCGACGCGCCCGCCAGTGCACGCGGCGCAGCGTCCGAGGCGCCCGCCGCGCCCGCGCCGCCGCCAATCGCGCCAGCGCACGCGCGCGCCGCGACCTGCGGACGGCCAGCCGCAGGGACCTCGTCCGCTCGGCCGGCCGCTGCGTCGGCCGTCCGCTTGGCCACCTCGCGCACGTCTCCGAGCGCGAGCGTGGCTGGCGCCGTCGAGCTCCCGTGGTCTTTGTCCCAAAATTTGAGCAGCCCGCCAAGGAAGGGCGTGCCCGTCGGGCGGTCCTCGGGCACCTCCGCCAGGATCGCGTCGACGCGCAGCGCGGCCGCCACATCGCAGAACGCGCGCGCGGCGCGCGCCATCCGCTCGGCGCGCGCGCCGCCGTCGTCCGCCGCGCGGCGGATGGCGTGGCTCACGTGCGCGACGCGGAGCGAGACGACGGCGTGCGCCGGCGCGTCGGCGCCCGTGCCGAGCGTGTGCCGCCGGATGGCCAGCTGCCCATCGCCCATGCGCGGCGGCAGCGACGCGCACGCCGCGACGGTCGTCGTGCCGGCCGCGCTGTCGCACAGCCAGCTCGCCTCGCCGCCGCCCGCAAACTCAAAGGTCGCGAAGCCCTCGCGGCCGAAAAGCGCGACGAAGTGGTCGAGCACCGCCTTGTTGATCGCGCGCGCCGCCGGCCGCGTCGATGCGCCGCGGGCAGCGCCACCCGCCGCGCCGCGCGCATCGCTGCACGTCGCAGGGCAGGTGCAGCCGGACGCGCGCACGCCGTCCGACCGCGTCCGCGGCAGCTCGAGCTCGCGCACCTTGGGGCAGAACCAGAGCGGGTTGGACGCCTCGAGGCACAGCACGACGAGCCGCCCGTCCGTGCCGGCCAGCGCGCGCGCGTCGCGCAGCAGCTCGACGGCGAGCTCGGACGTCGCCGCGTGCACCGCCGGCTCGCCCGTCGCGCGGTCGGGCGGGAAGAGGCCGCCGCCGACGAGCGGGCTGGGGCAGCGGCCGAGCATCACGAGCAGCGGCGGCGGCGGCGTCTGCGGCGCCTGCTGCCCGACCGCAGCCGCCGTCAGCCCGGCCAGGTCGGAGCTCGTGCGGAGGGCCTTGAGCGCGACGCGCGAGCCGGTGCCCGCCTGCTCGGAAAACGTGGCGAGCATGGCGCACGTGCTCGCCCTCGCGCCGCACTGCCAGCTGACGCGCGCGAGGAGGCCTTCCAGCGTGTCGTTTTCGCGCGGCCGCGTGACCGCGTCGAGCGCCGCCGGGCCGAGCTGGAGGCTGCCGGGCGTGACGCACAGCACCGCCTCGTGGTAGGCGCGCAGCAGCTCCCTCGGCAGCTGCTCGGCGGGCGTCGCCGCCTGCCCGCCCACCCACCGTGCACCGTGGCCGCCGTCGCCCGCGCCCGCGAGCCGGACCGCCGGCCCGCCCGTGATCGCCGAGGTCGGTGGCGTGCCGAGCGCGTCGACGAGCGCGCGCACGGGCGCGACACGCCTGCGCGCAGCGTCCGCGCCGACGGCGAGCGCGGCGATCTGAGCGCCCTCCCATGCGCGCTCCCTCGCGTCGTCCCGCGCGGCCGCCGGCGCGGCGCCCGGCCGCGCGCCGTGCGGCACCGCGCACGCCGCCGCGACGACCTCCGCGCGCGCGCCGGCGGCGTCGGGCGCGTGCAGCTGCGCGATCGCGCCAAAGAGCGCGGCGGCCGAGCGGTAGCGGCCGTGCGCCGCGACGAGCGCGTAGAGCACGCGCAGCGCGGCCACGCCCGCCTGGTCGGGCGCGTCGCCAGCGATTTGCTCGACCTCCCACGTGCGCGTGGGCGGCGGGCTGCCGTCAGCCGGGTCCGGACGCAGCGCCCACGCGCGCTCGACGATCGCGTTGAACACGCCGTGCGCGGCGCCCTCGTCAAACTCGGCGGCGCCCGCCGCGTGCGCGCACCACCCGTGCACGCGCGACGTGGGCGCGTCCACGGCGCGCTGCACGACGAGCACCGCCGGCCGGTCGACGCAGCCGAGGCTCACCGCCGCGTGCTTGCCCTCGAGCAGCGCCGCCGCCGCAGCCTCGACCAAGGCGTCATCAGGCGCGTCGCCGACGACGACGGCACAGCCGTCGCCGTACTCGGCCTGCATCGCGGCGACGCACGACGCGACAAAGTCGCCGCCCGCGGCCGCCGCGTGTCGCGCCGCCAGCATCCGGCGCGCGATGGCAAGCCAGACGTACTCGGCCGGCGCGCGCGCGGCGCGCGCGCGAGGCGCGCCGGCCGCGCCGCGTGCGCCAGCGCGTGCGCCTCCAGCGGCCGCAACGGCCGAGGCGGCTGGAGCGGCGGTGAGCGTGCGCCGCGCGCGCTTCGCCGGCCGCGTGATGGGCGATGCACCCGCCGTCGCACCGCCCGCAGCAGCCGGTGCGGCCGCCACAGCGCCCGCCGCGACGCCACTCGTCACGACGCCCGTGGCGGGCGGCGCGGCGTCGGACGCGGCCGCCTCGACGGGCGTCGCGCAACTACCGCCAGCGGTCGCGGACGCGCCCGGCGACGCGTCGGCGAGGAGGTGGCGCAGCACGCCGCGCGCGAGCGCGACTCGCACGGCGAGCGTCAGCGCGCGCAGGCGGTCGGAAGGCGAGGCGTCGCGCTCGGCGTCGGCGGACGTGGCGGCAGCAGGCGGGGCGGCGGGCGGCGCGGCGGCGGACCGGGCGGCCGCCGGCGCAACCTCGTCGGCCTTGGCCAGCCAGACGAGCCCGGCGACTGCGAGCACGACGCTGTACGCGCCGACATCGTCACCCGCAACGCGCGCCAGCCGGGCGTGGGCGTCGGCCTCGGACACGGCGACGCGGAAGAGCACGTCGTCGCGGGCAGCTTGCTCGGCAAACTGACGCAGCTGCTTGGCCATCGTCACGCCGGCGACGGACGCCTCGCCCGCCTCTGCCTCGACCTGCTCGTCCTGGCCGATGGCGGACGCGCCGGCCTCGGCGCCACCGTCGAGTGTCCGGCGGCGCTCGAGGGCGAAGCCACGCACACAGACGCTCTGGAGGCCGCCGAGCGCGCCCGCCTTCTCGTGCAGCGCGCACGACAGCTCGACCACCGAGTCCACGCGCCTCGCGGCGGCGCCCCCCCGCTCGCCGCGCGTGGCCGCGCGCACGACGAACACCGTGAATTGCGCGCGCTTCGCCGCGCGCGCCGACGCGCACGCGTGCTTCAGGAGCCGGCAAAGCGCGGGCCTTTGCGCCGCTGCGCCCCGCGTGCACAGCAGCAGTTGGCCGCGCTCGTCGCCCAGCTCCTGCTCGACGGCGGCCTCGAGCGCGTCGTCCGTCAAATCGCCGTGCTCCGTCGAGGCGAGCGCGCGCGCAGCCGCGAGCGCCAGCTCGCCTGCGCCCGCGCGCCGCCGGCGGCGCGCACCGGCGGGCGCGTGCGGCGCCGACGCGTGTGACGACGCCGCCGCGTCCGCGCGCGCACACGCGGCGCGCAACGCCTCACGCGCCGAGGCGGCCGCGCGCGCCCTGGGCGCGAGCTTCAAGAACGTGCGCGCGGCGGTGGCGGCGGCGGCGGCGGCGGCGGCGGCGGCGGCGGCGGCGGCGGCGGCGGCGGCGGCGGCGGCGGCGGCGGCGTCGCCCGCGTCGCCGGCCGGCGGCGGCGGTGGCGGCGGTGGCGGCGCGGCCACGGCGGCGGCAGCAGCGGCGGCGGCGGCGGTGGCGGCGGCGGCGGCGCCCAGCGCGGGCGGCGGCGGCGTGGCGGCGGCGGTGGCGGCGGCGGTGACGCCAGCGGCGGCCTTGGCGCCGCGCGTCTGCGGCGGCGTTTCGGCGCGATCGGGGCTGCCCCCGCCGCGCACCGCGCTCGTGACCGCGCAGACGCCGCCCGGCGCACGATCGCTGGCCGCGCCGGTCAGCGCGACGCGGAGGCGCTCGCCGACAGCGTACATGTCCGCCACGCTGAACGTGCGCGGCGCGGACGAGCAGCCCGCCGCGGCGAGCGCGTCGTTGAGCGCGCCCACTATCGCGAGGCCGCACGTCGCGCCACGCTGCGCCGCCTCGTTGAGCAGCAGCGCGCGGCGCACGCGCGAAATGTCGAGACCCGCCGCGTGCAGCGTGGCAGTTATCGCCTTGGCGAGCATGAGCGCCTGCCTGCAGGGCGACGCGAGCGTGTCGACGAGCACCGCGTCGTAGCGATGCTCGCCCGCGCGCGCGACGCGCACAAGGCGCAACGCGGTGAAATGGCCGGAGGCGAGCTGCGCGCCGTCGTCACCGCCCGCGCCGCCGCGCTCGTCCGACGGGCTCCACACGCCGATGACAGCCTGCGTTGTCGCCTCGCTGCGCAGGCGGTGCAGCAGCGCGGCGCGCTCGGCGTCGTCCTGAAACACCGCGGGTTGCGCGGCGAGCGGCACGTGGCAGACATGCCCGCCGCCGGCCTGCCCGTGCACGCGCAGCACGACCTCGCAGCACGCGTCGACGGTTGAGGCGAGCATGTCGCCGCTGGCGATGCGCTCCACCTCTGCCTGCGGGAGGCCGGCGCTCGCGGCGGCGGCGGCCAGCCGGCGCGCAGCCGCGTCGCCCGCCCACGCAAGCAGCGCCGAGTTGGCGGGTTGGAGGGGAAGCTCAAGGGCGGCTGGTTCGGTGGCGGTAGCCTCGTTGGCAACGGGCACGTTGGCGGTGCGCGCGTTGGCGGCGGGCGCGGCGGCGATGGCTGGTGGGGCGGAAGACGCGCCCGCGGCGGCGGGCGCGGACGCGGCAGCGGCAGCGGCTAGTGGGGCGGGGAAAACGCCGTCGGTGGCAGGCGCGGAGGCGAATGCAGGAGCAACTAGTGGGGCGGGAAAATCGGCGGCAGGCGCGAAGGCGGATGCAGCAGCGGCTAGTGCGGCGGGGAAAACACCGTCGGCGGCAGGCGCGAAGGCGGATGCAGGAGCGCCCAGCGGGGCGCAGAAAACACCGTCGGCGGCAGGCGCGAAGGCGACAGCAGCAGCGGCCAGTGGAGCGGAGGCGCAGGGCCACGCGCGCGCCAGCCGTGCAAGCCCAAGCCGCGCGCGAGCGACGCACGCGCCGATGGCCGAGGCGGCGGCGCAGGCCACGACGTGGCCTGGCACCGGTGTGGCCAGCCGCTCGCGGGTGTGCACGTCGAGCCGCGCCCCACGCCAAGAGCGGCGGCGCGCTGAACGGAGGCGCGCGACCCCGATCGATCCGCCCGCGCACGCGCGCGCCGGCTCAGTGTGGCCAACGCGCGCCGCTATGCAAGGCGCGCGCGCGATAACGGCGGCTGTCGGCCGTGGCGTGCGCGTGGCGGCGCCGCGGCGACGGGCGCGGCACACGAGCCGCTCGGGCGCGCCGCCGCCGCGCGGCACGATGTCGAGCAGCACGGTCACGCCGCGCGCGCGCGCGACCGCCGTGCACGCGAGCCGCACGGGCAGCGGCGGCCCGTCCGGGCGCGCGAGCGCCGCCACCTCGGCGTCGGTGAGGCTGTGCAGCTCGCGGCGCGCGCGCGCGAACGCGGCGATGTCCGCGCGCAGCTCCGCGTCCGTGCCGAGCGCGGCACGCGCGTGCACGGGGAGCGACGCGCGCAGCGCGTGGAGCACGCCGCCGCGCGCGCCGCGCGGCGCCGGCGCGCGCTCGCGCTCAGCGCGCGCGGCGCGCGTGAGCTCGCGCACCGCGCGCGCGAGATTGCGCCGCGCGGCCGCGACGGGAGGGCTAGGTGCGCGCGCGCGCCGGTTGTAGCGCGGCCGCGCCGAGTCGAGGGGCGGCGGACGCGGTGCGTACGCCGCGGCGCGGCCCGCGCGCCAAAAGGCCGGCGGCGGGCGCAGCTCCGTCGCGTCGACCGCGGCCGCGAGCGCGCCGAGCGCGGCGTCGCTGTCGCCCGCCGCGTCGGCCGCGTCGACGAGCACGAAGAGCGCGCCGAGCGCGCGCGACGCGGCCGCCTGCGCGGCGGTGGGGCGGGCGCAGGCAGCGACGCATGCGGCCGCCATGCCGCGCGCCGCGGCGAACGCCGGTGACGTGACGGCCGCGCCGATGGCAACGGCGGCGGCGGCGACGGTGGAGGCGGCAGCGCCGGCGATGGAGGTGGCAGCGGCGGCGGCGCTTGCCATCGCGCGGCGCGCGAGACGCGAGGCGCCACCGACCGCCGCCGCCGCAGCGCGCGCTGCGCGCGCGCCGGTGGCGCGCATCGTCGCCGCGCCAGGCGCCGCCGCGCCGACGCCGCCGGCGCCCGCGCCGTCGCCGCTCTCGGCCGTGCAGGGCTCCGATGGCGAACCCGGCGTGCGCTGGCGCGTGATGCGCGCGCCGAGGCGCGCGCTCCGCGCCGCGCGGCCGGCGACGTCGAGGAAGCGCCGTGCGCGCGCCGCGCGCAGGCCACGCGCGCGCGGCGGCGCACCGACAGGCGCCGAGCGCCGCGGCGCGCACGCCGGCGCGTCGCTGTCGGGTTGCGCAGCGCGCGCGCGGGAACTCGGCGCGGCGTGTGCGGGCGGCGGGCGCGCGCCCGCGCGGCGCAGAGGCGCGAGGCGCCGGCCGCAGACGAGGCGTGTGCGCAACCAGGACGGCGAGGGCCGCAGGGCGCCGTCGACGTCGCGCATCGGCGGGCCGCGAGCCCGCCGCGCAGCCGTGCGGCGCGCGCGAGGCGCTCGGCGGCGCGCGCGCCGCACGGCGCGCGCGGCGGCGCGCACGCCAGCGACGGCTGCGGCCACGCCGCGCGCCAACACGGCCGCGGCGTGCGCCATCGCACCGAGCACGGCGCGTGGCGCGCCGAGCAAGCGCAGCAAGCGCGACGCCGTCGCGCGCGCCGGCGCACCGTGTGCAGGGGCCTCGCCAGCGCCAGCACCGACGCCGCCATCGCCGCAGCCGCAGGTGGCGTCGCCGCCGCCGCAGGCGTCGCGACGGACGCCGCCGCCGCCGAAACAACCGCCGCACACGTCGCCGCCGACGTTGCCACCCCAGCCGCCGTTGCGTGCGCAGGTGGCTGCGGCGCGTGCGTGCGGGAGGCGTGCCGTGCGGCGCGCATCACACGGGCTGCGCGACGCGAGCGACGCCGCCGGGGGCCCCGCTGCGCCAGGCGCGCCGTGCGCGCCAGCCTCGCCGGCCTCGCCGGCGCGCGGTTCGCGCGCTCGCCTCGACGTGGCCGCCTCCGCCGCCATCGCCGCCGTCGAACCGGGCGGCGGAGGGCTGCCGCTCGAACCGCTCGTCGGCGTCGGCCGCCACCGCCGCCTCGCGCTCCGCCGCCGCGGCGGCCGCACGGCGCGCGTGGCGGAGCGCGCGGCCGCCGTCCGCTGCGCGGCGTGGCGGCGCGGGCGCGGGCTTCGGCGCGCGCGGCCCCTCGGCGCGCTCGCGGAGCACGGCGAGCGGCGTGCCCGTGGCGACGCTCGTGCAGACGCGCCGCAAGGCGGCGCTTACGCACGCGTGGACGACGCGCGCCGTCCGCTTGTCGGCGGCGCGCGCGGCGCGGCGCGCGGCCTTGGCGGCGGCCTTTTTGGCGCGCCTCTGCTCCGCCTGCTCCGACAGCGCGCGCGCCTGGCGCTCGGCTGCGAGCGCGTCCTCGGGCGAAACGGTCGGCCTCGGCGGCCGCGCGCGCGCGCTGCGACGCTGCGCGCTGCGGCGGTCGGACGGCGGCTGCCGCGGCGGCGAGGACGGCGAGCGCGAGCTCGGCGTGGGCGACCAATCGCCGCTGACGGTTGCGAGCGGCGCAAACGGGTTGTCGTCCCCGCGACCCGCGGCGTGCGACAGTGCACGCGGCGTCGGGCGCCGGCCGACCGCTGGCGGGCCCCACTCGGACGGCGGCTCCGAGGGCGAGCGCGCCGTCGGCGCCGCGCGTTGCGCGGCCGGCGGCGCCTCCCGGTCCAGCGCCGCCTGCTCTCTCGCCGCGGCCTGCTCGTCACCCTCCGGCACGCCACGCGGCGCGAGCACCGCGGTGGCGCAGCGCGTCGCGTTGAGCAACGCCGCCTCCATCTGCCGCACGCTGGCCTTGGCGCACGCCACACCCTGTCTCGCCCGGCGCAGCGCCTCGTGCGCGCGGCGCA